>JAHZNE010005074.1:0-25078 GCA_027744055.1 Callyntrura sp. NNG-2020
GTCACATTGAGAATTTGAAATATTCCCTATTTGTCATAATGTGGGCTCTTTTTTTCTTTCAATCCCATGAAATTGAAATAAAAAAGTGAAAAGGAAGTATATAATGGAATTACGCATGCACCGAAGAGAGGTAAACGGAATGGAAATATGTTAACTGCCAAGCTGAATTGAAAATAGATCCATAATCATAATAAAAATAATGTGTGGATAAGTCACACACAAGAGTATACCTATTCACATAATGTCCCGTATAATTGAAGTGGAGAAAGTAGAGAATTATTATTATGCTTAGTATCAGTTTTCTAGCCAAAGACAGAAAGAATGGAAAAACTTGAAATCGGAGTATCTGCTGGAATAGGAATGGGGTTTCCCTTTTACAAAAGGAGAAACGAATGATGATGTTGATGAAAGGAAATGAATGATGAATGAATCAACGTTTTGTAGTAAGGAGAGAGAAACCATTGTATCGGTATTTGGTTGGTTGCCTGCTCTGCTCTACATACCGTTTTTTGGTATGTTTGGTGGTGTGAATGCATGTACAGAGTGTTATGCATGGGAGAGCAACAGAGCCCGCACAATCATGACGTACGGGGAAAATAAAAGAGTTGGAGTCTAGAGGAAAAGTGGTAGTGGTCTGGGTGGTAATGTGAATAACCAGTAGGGAATCGTGTGTGGTAAAAGTCGACAAGACAACTACGTGGAAAATCCTAAGTCAACTCCATCCGTTGTGGAAGAGGCATAACACACTATTACTGCGTACATCTCATGCATTGTTGCGGAATGTCATCATATGCATGATATGTTTCCAGAGAAGGAAAAGCGTTCTGACTTGCAGAAGTAAGTTTATTGTATGTACAGGTAGATATACTTATTTTGGCATAATTGTAGTTGCGATATAGTTTTGCATGTAACATTTTTCAAATTTTCAAAATGGTTTTATTATATTAGTTTTTGTATGAATGTTTGTACGTGTGGCCTGTGGACGATATAAGTAGGTGTAATTTTGTCGGACCTCTTTGTCAACTTTAAATCAACTTGAAGGCTCGATATAAACAAGCAAACATGTTGTGTAAAATAAGCTCGGCAATCAACAATGTCAAAAGTGACGATAACTAGAGGGCGACAGGAAAAGCATTTCAACATGCTCCGCGAAGTATGATTTGTTGTCCATGGATTGATGTGCTGTTTCCGACTTCATGCTTAAAAAAGATTCACAACCAGATATGGTTATTTGTCTACTTAGAATTTCAAAAATCGTTTAACAGCACACAATTGTACATACAAATTGATATAGCGCACGGATGGGCAGACAATTGGAAATAATAAAATATGGTCTGCCAGTGTTATTTTAATTTTCTCTCAACGTTTGCTCTGAGCTGCAGATGTAAATACATGTTTTTGGCATTAGAATTTTAAACGCCTGAAGAAATAGTCGCAAATTGAAAGTATATGCAGATTCTATTCGTAGATACTCGGACAGTCTTATGGTACACTATTTTACATGTTATACACCAATAAATGTTGTATATTTATTCAAAGATATTAATTTTACATATTTTTATTTACAATAAAATATAACGTGACAGCGTTTACTCCAATATTGTTAAATTTTACGCTAGACCTCCCAAAACGCGCGTGAGAAAGTGGGACTATTTCTTAGACTATTGCAAAATCATTGGTCCATTGGTTCAGTGAATTATGTATGCATGACTACGAAAAATTAAATGAAAATATATCATATTTCTCTTATTTTCCCCATACACATCATGACAAGATCTGAGAGAATTTTTTTTCTAGCAATGTATATGGCTGTATATATTGAAATTACAGTGAACTTTCCGTTTCTTTTCGATAGAATTATCACAAGTACTTTTCTGCACGCAATGATTTTCATGAACTATTTTAGCATGACATGACAAGTATTAAAATGAGTACAAAAACGTTGCGTTATGGAAGCTTAATAACGTAACGTGTTTTGATTGCGCACCCTACCGTAAGAAAAATAAATCATGACATCAGAGAAAATATCAGAAAATACCCGTAAACATGTTACCTTACGCCTTGCGTTCTATTCATTGCCTTGCCATAAATAAATTATAACGGTCCTAATATGTTGAACGGAAGTTTTTTCTTTCCTTTTTATTACAAACAACTTTCAAACGTGTCTCATTTGCATCCTATATTAGTTGATTTATGTAAGATGTTCTAGTATTAGTGTGTTTGACAAGATTGGAGTGTATATAATTTAATTATGCTTTGTATAATTTAACGATTGACAAATACGACTGCGTATAAGTGGCATTTCTCAACTAATCAGGAACAGTTGCTTTCACTTTTACAACTTCACTAACTTCAGTCACACTTTGAAAATTTTTCGGTGATCACTTTGTCCTTACTGCAAAGCTCTTTGACATCTGAAGCAACTTTTAAGCAAAAGTAGAAAACTTTTTCTATAAACAATCAGTTAATCAACACTTTGACGAATAATTTAATTGAATTATTATTTCACAAAACATAATTATGTTGTACTTTGCATGTTTGGTGTTTAAAAACATTAAGTGACTGGCAAACAATTTCAAACTCGTCTATTTTTATTGACGAACTAAAATGTTAATCAACGAGCAACTCTTGCTATAAACAAAACAAGAATGATATCAAACGTCATCGCTGGTTTACTAGTTTATAATTTAGAGAGCGACTTGCGAGACTTGAAAGAAAATAAATAATGGAAATATTAATAATAATTATTAACAATTTCTTGGTTCAAATTGTTGGTTTTCGTTGTCAGCAAATTGAATAAAGGTTCATTTCACATGTGTGAAAATTTACTAAAATGTGAGTTGTTTCATATTCAGTGCATTCGTTGATTATACTGCGGTTTAGGTACTGACTGCTGCAACGTCATTCCATCTAGTATGGAAAGACCATAAAGGTAAAAAGTTCCCCTTTTATAATTATCCTTTCTGCAATGAAATGATAAACTTTTGGTAGAAGTACATGCATAGGGAGAAATAATAAAGTTATATGAAAGTTATGACTTTATGAGAGGTATGGTTGCTTCAAAACTCCGTACTCAAATGAAAATGCTCCACGGTATTTAATTAACTAATGTTCAATTTATAACATACACAAAGAAACTGAAACAATCTCATTCGTACCTGCATGATTACACTACCATGAAAATGCCATTTTGAAGTAAAATTGTATTGCATTAATTATGATATGATTCAAATAAACGTCGTTGAACGTCGAAATTAAAAACTAGCTACCTTTTTCGATAAAAGTAAAGCATACACATGTCATTTGGAACACTTCTTAGAGTATAACCCATTATTATTAATTATGTTAATTATGCTCATGAATTCAGACTGGAGTGTGTCTGAAATGTTAAAACATTAAAAATACAAATGTAAAAAGTGAAAGCACAGTTATTACAAATTAAACCTTTCCATTCTCAATTTTAAGTTGTTTGATTACTTTATGCATTTCATTTTTGCTATTTTTGTACATTCCAGACTTACCGTCTGACTACACATTTTTAAAATTTAATATACATACAAGCATACGATATATTAGTAAAAATGTGTTCTACTTTCATTTCATATGGTTGGAAAGGAATGAAATTATTCAATAGAATACACAAATAACTTACGTTTGTACGCACAACTTTTGTAAATCCTTCTGCGTTTTTTATAATTGCACACAATATGATGTTTTGTTATAATGAAAATGGTTTAATTTAGTAAATCTAATTTCAAAATGGAAGCATGCAAAATCCGACTTTGCAATTTGCTTTGAAAACATTCAGACTCGCTGAATAGATAAGTAGGTAATAAGACTAGTTGTACGAAGTACGAATTGTATATAACGAAGAATAACAATGAGGAAATTCAAGCAAAGTGAAAGGATAACAATGATCATCATAATGATAATAATAACCGTAAAAGACATTTGAACTGAAATCTTTTAATGCATTATTGAACACTTTACAGTATTATCCAAAGAAGCGACCAATGGACGCCAGATAGCAAGTTTCAGTCGATGGCGCCGTTGTACTATAAGAATGAAAAGCCAAGCGGCAATAACAGTTCTATTCAATGTTCAAATTTATTCTGAAAAGCGAATGGGTTGGATGAAATTGTTCTAAATTTGTGCAAATAGCTTAGCCAAAAACTTTCCTGCTTTTAGTATCCAACACTGTTTCCAACTGCGTATTATTTATTGTTAGACTTGTTGTAGGGTAATTTGTGGTTTCTGGCCATTTTCAGCGTTTGCTCAGGGAGAAATTGAAGATTTTTAAATGTCACAGCCGCAACCACAGTTCTCTATATGAAATCAAAGACGTGGAAAGAAAATGGAGAAACTCGTTTCTCTACAAAAGGCTAAACTACAATAACCACTTGTGTTTAGTTTTGAAGTGGTCAACCTCAAAATAACAAAGGTGGTTTTTCAATGTTTCGTTTTGCTCGCTTCATTTAAGTGACAAATGCACTTGTTCGCCACTTGTTGTGTGGTGAGTTTTCTGTATATATACGGCATATACGTGTATGTTATAAAAATACATACCATATGGACCATACCGCATTCAACAAAAACTTTTAAACATATTATGTACCTGTGTGTTTATGGTCCATCAATATACTCTTGACAAAACGATTATTATTGAGTTTCCATTCTTCTGACGCTGACCAGTCAAGTTTGGAACTGTTATAAAAAGTTGAAATAAACTACTCAAACTTGGGTTCCTTTATGGAGTCTTTCCAACCAAACATAAAATAATTATTTGGATCCCATTGCACCTACTAACACTAAAAGAACTTTATCAAATTGTCCACATGAGCGTATAATGTATTATACCTTACAAAAGAAACATACAATGCACTATGTAGTAGTGAGCACATGGTGTTTTGTTCGCGTAAGCCAGAAACATTTATCTTTTAAATGTCCTCTCGTAGTTTTTATCAAGATTCTACTCAAACGGTCTTTGGCAGCATCTACAAATTGGGTGTGTTGATAGTGGAGTTGTTTGCTCAAGGGAAACGAGAGGCTTTACATTATTTGCGGGTGGAGCTGGAAGCTTATCAGATTGTGCTTTTGGCCAGTCTGATCACAGAATCAGGGAGCTCTATACATTAAACATTTCGATATTATATTTTTTCCACACGATAAATAATATCAAAGTAACCATTTCTTGGAACAGAACGTTGGCGTCCCCTCTTTTTCTCGTTCCACGGTTACTTCACCTGTTTAATATCATCATAAGATTACAATCCTGTCTCAGGGTACACGCTGATGATGTTTCAAAAATCCATAAATTTGAAAAATGTTCCCCTAGCATGTGAACATTTTAACTTGATGAAGTGAAAGACTAGAAAACTGAAGGAAACTAACATTTTTATGATGCTAGTAAATACACATAGGTATATGTATAACTGTGTAACGTACAAAGGCTGGAGAAACCACAGTGCCCTTTTACACCAACTACGTAAAAGAAAGGCGAATAAGACAAATGCAATCTTTTGTAAGGCATGTTACATTTACATTAGAAAATTACTGTTGTTCTTGCGAGCCCAGCGTATATATGCATTATGAATATATAATATATGCCATTCTTCTTAGAGAAACTATACGGGTTTTATCATTTCAGTAAAAGTAAACTACGAAACTAAGAAGTATAACTGCGGGCTGTTTTTGACATGGACGAATGCCAGGAGGGAACAGGTTAATAGGGAAAGTTGGGAAAGTCATTGAAGCAAAATGATTGTGTAAATTTTACTACACCATCCATTTTGAAAATATACGAATAGATAAGTAGACATACACAAGTGTATTAAAATGAACACAAGTTCAAAATAGGGAGCTTTTTGCATGGCTGTATTAAATATGCCTCCAGAGAGAAAAAACTACTAGAAGAAAGAGAAAGAAAAAAAGTAAAGCGAAAGAAAGATAAGTACCTTGGCCCAGCTCGTCAACCAACATGGCATGATATCGCCAAAGTGTATATATATTTTATTTCACTCACTACTCCTGTTATTTACCGAGCCCTTTACTCATGGGAGCCACTTACGAGATGGAAATGTCGATAGTGGGAATTTTATCTGGGGTAGCATGCAGGGATGATAAAATGAATGAGTGCCATTTGGTTGATGAGGATGAAAATGAGTTTCTCTCAAGAAACATGAAAACAGTTGGCAAACAGTTTCATCTTCTTCTGACGAACAGAATACTAATTATTATTTTCACTTGAAAAATGAGCTCACCAATATTTTGATGTATCACACGCACACACATCATAACAAGTTCTCCAAATAATAACATACCAAGGTAGCCCATGTCAAAACCTGTTTTAGACGTTTCGGCCATTTTTCGTTATACCCTTGGTTGGGTATTTATGTTGGGTCGGGTGACGCAAGGGAAGAAAATGATGATGAAGAAAAAACCAATGACAAGTCTTAGGAAACACATGAAAGTAAATAAGGGAGAACTACAACCGAAATGATGAAATGAACTAAAATGATGATGATGATGATGTCTAAGAGGAAAAGAGGACAAAAAGTTGGAAACGAAATTAGATACATTCTTTGTGTATTTCCCGATTTCCTGTAACTGTTCCAATAAATCAGTTTTATCACACGATATTCTTCTCCCGTTCCCTATTTTTCATATTGCCACGCTGAAATAACAAACATAAAATAAAATGATTATTTGCTCAGTCCTCCATTATTCTTACTTGCTCAAATTCTTACTCTTAGTTCATCCGTGTCAAAGTTACACAATGGCACGGCATTAATAAATCTACAATTTCTCCAGCAAATTATAATAGCTTGGGTAACACCTACCTGCTTGTGTAACCCTGTTCGTAAAATAAGTTCCAAACTTTGAAGGTGGAAAGGCTGCCGTAAATTTTTATTACAATAGGCCTACTTATTTGTCAAAATGGGGGGCTTTTGTAACTCGCATGTTAAAGGAAGCTGTACGGTTGTGTGTGTAGCTTTTTCATGGGAAGTGTGAAATCCTTTTCCCAAAAGGAAAATTTACTTTTGTGCTATTTGTAAAAGCACGCCTAATGTAATACAGAAAGAAATAATGATAGTTATAAATACACCCATTTGAGATTGCTTTAGGAATACGTAATACGTCAGAGTACCTATATAAGAGTATATTGAAGGTAGATTTACAATCCGAGTTTTTGTATCAAGATATAATCTGTACATCAAAGATTACGTCACCTCACCTGCCTAAACGTACCAGCAGCGTATAGTATATGTGTGGGCTGCTGCTGCTATATATAACGAGGTGACCCATTAAATGAGATTTGAAAATTAATATATTTTATCCTTTTAGCGCTGAGCAGAAACGAGAAAGCAGACGCTCTAAAACGATCACCTTTCCTATTCAAAATCTCATCAGCTCATCCTTTCCAGGATTTATGAATAGGACCAACTTTGTTGTTCCTATCGTCATTTCAACGCTTCCATCTTTTCATTTATTCATCTGTCATCTGCCATGTTGCAAGATTATGACTTTCTCCTTTTTCATGTTTCCTCCCATAATTCTAAAGTGAAGCCGTATTTTTTATTGAAAATTTGATCTATCATCACTTTTATCCTAGAGAGTAAAAATACACTAGATGAATAAGCAACTCTCAGTAGTTACTTCTTCTTTAGAAACATAAAAAAAACTTCACAGGGGATTGCGAAATTCGCACAATTTTAATATCAGCTTAGACGAAACTAGTCAAGAGATAAGCAACTAGACCGAAGGAAAAGCAATACGTGGCGGGCGTTGTTCTCCCGGAATAAAGTGAACGGTGGGGATATGGGATATTTGTATAGCGCTTTGCGCCTTTGAAAATATTCTACATTATTCAAAGTTAAAACTATTTTCCAAAAATGGAAAAATGTACGTACGAATCCTGTGAAATACTTTTAAAGTTATAAGCTTTCGGAGATTCGGATATCTTTTGCTGTCACTGTCACCAGCCGCTGCTGCTGCTGCTTCTAGCAAAGAACAAAGGTCTTTACAATCAAATATGACATAGCAAACGTTTGCTCGCACATAAGTAGGTACATACAGTGTGTGTCCTTCTGTCGATAGGAACGCACACTTACATTATGTGTCTATCTCGGTGGTAATCTCTGGACTGACTATCGCATGTGTGTGACAGATTCAGCCTGATGTGAAACAAAGGCAAAGGGGGGAAAGTGAAAGTTTTTGGACAAAAAATCTTTAAATCCGTTGGTAAAATGGATATTTTGGTGGGTGTATATTATGCTCGGATTTCGGGGAAGCTACATCTGGCAAAAGCCATCTCAACTTGGCTTTTCCGTTTGAAATCGCATTATTACTGGCGCTTTTGCGTTTGAAAGGGAAATATGCACAAAAGTCTAAAACTCAATTGTTATTTGTCATCTTCAAACAAAAGCCGGGCAGACGTGAGCAGAGAGATTTCCGCTATCGGATAGGGCAACAAAAATGAAACCCGCAGTTCGGAGCTGATTTTATGAAACAACGTGTAAACTTTCAGCGCACACCACACACAGCAAAGGAGTCACAAGTCAGCATGATGATGAGACGAAAATGGGGAGCGCTCTATTCTTTCATTTTAATATAAAAGTGTGTCTGTATACCTGCTTTTAAAAACGAAATGAGAAAACACGCTCTGAATGCTTGATTTGAGACTGCCGCTACTGGAATAGTTGTCTTTTTTGGAACAGCTTGGCATGGACATGGACATGAACTACACAGACATTCCTAATTTTCCCTGAGTGTTTACGTCTCTTTGTAAATGCCTATAATATTTTTGCAGCTGTTATACATATGTGGCTGTGGACTGACTGAATGTATCTTTTTTTGAGTCTTTGAATCAAAATGCCACATAGCATTTCTGCGAGCACCAACTTTTTGACATGTATCATGGCAAAACCAAAATGACACCGGCCCAGCTTCCACTTGCCTTTTCAGCATCTTTTCCAATTCTGGTGATGACTTTTGTTTCATGTGTGGGAACGTGACAGTTGAGTCATCAGCCATTCCAGCAATGTCACGAAAAAGTAACAAGCAATAAAGTTTCCTTTTCTGAACAATAAGGATATCTCAGATCTCACTTATTAGAGCCCCTGAGTATTGGTCTCCAATTTAAATACAACATCAAGATATTTATTCTGAAGACGACCTTCGCACCATACGAGATGTAACGAACGGGTTACAAGTCTTAGTATTGTTGCATTATTCAGTTGGTATACCCGTTTTGTGTTACCCTCCTGTCAAAATCACCATTGCGATTTGTTAGAAAGGAATCGCAGCCGGCACTTTCTTCAATTTTTTCCTTTCATTAAGTTGTGTGACATGCATAACATGTATTTATATCGTCTGCCTATGTACATAAGATAATATGAAAGGCTACGACGGGAACGTGAGATGCATTTGCACAACATTATCTCCCGATATCACAGTTCATCCCTGATCAGAGGGAAATGTTTACTACCATCTGACCATGCTCCCTTTGAGAAACATTATTTTCATGTGTAAATGTAACCAATTCACTTGCTCCCATTACACATACATCACAATGATCACGACATGACGCATAAAAAGTTATTGAAGACGGCAATCATTGGATGATCACTGCACTGTTCGTCAATCTTATCGCTACCATCATCATTGTCGTAAAAGCCAAACGCAAATAAAGGGACCGTCTACTCTCAACATTATATAATCCATTTCATTTTCAGCCTTCTACTGCCCCCACCACAGGGTAGATAACTCACGACTGCTGACAAACTAGAGAATATTTATTTCCAGTCACGCATAGGCTATAGGCTACTGGCACAGCGTACACATTATTCGGAGTTAGTTATATGTAACATATAACAGGTACAGTACAAACAGCATAAAGCCACGTTGATAAGCAGAAAAGTGAGAGATATGGCAAACGAAAGATCGTAAAAGCCAAGAGGAACATGCCAAGTGAAGCAGAAAAAACGGCCAAGCTTTTTATTACTTTCTCAGTTGTCACTGTAGTTGATACCATTCATTTGGTAAGCAGAAGGGAATAGAGAGTTGGACGACAGGGAACATAGTGGCTATTTTTATGGGAGGGAAGAGGGGCATCATTACAATTCAACATGCTCCATCAATTTATTTAGATGATGCTGACGTTACTGTACACGGTCACCGCCATTTTTGAATGCCACACAGAACGAAACAAGATCGTAACATGACACTGTAACACTTGCAAATACATATTTTGGTAAACTATCTTGGTGGAGCCAACAGCATCGCGCATTTTATTCAAAAATGTATTTTAAGAAAAGTATGCTATGATGCTATGAAGTAAACAGAAAAAATGCAATGCCAAGACCCATTTATGTCCAAGTCATGTTGAGTGTATAAATTAATAAGTGCCCTAGTACAAAAACAACCGTCCAAGGAACAACAAATAAAAAGAGAATTTAATAATTAATATGATGCCAACTAGTCATATACGAAGGGAAACGATGATAAATGTCTTGAATAAGACATTTTGCTTTATTTCTCTGTCTGTGATGAATTGTATTTAGGTTAAGATCAAAGTTTCATTTTTAGAAATGCTTCTTGTAAAGAAAAATTTAGATTTATGTTGGTATGATTCTTCTATGAAGAGATGAAACGTTGGAAAAGAAGGGATTCCTGAAAATGTCAGAATCATAAAGCCAGTTCACATCGTAGATTTTACAATAGTTTTATCTTAGTCGTTTGTCCAATTTGGTTGAACACATGACACATAGGACACGTACATTATAAAAAAAATGAACTACTCTAGTGCACATTTTCTCTTTAAAACTTTGTAAAATAAGCACCAATCTGAAAAAGTTTATTCTTCCCTGCATCTGCAGAAAAAAACCAAGTGGAAAATTGTTTCCCAATGGGTTCTGAAAATAACGAGTTGCTTTTTACAAAAAATATTTCCGCCAGGAAGAGCATTTCCAGCGAAATATTTACCACTTTATACATAAATGATGATGATGATTTAGCAAAACGATAGGAAGTGCACTGCAGCACTTCTATTCACACCGGTGCACACTAATAACATGTAAACACCGGTCCATGAAAGTTTTGCAACAAACTTGAGGCTGTCTCAGAGTGAAACATTTTTTGAAACGTGTCTTCTTTCCTTTACTCACAGCTCATGTCATTGAGCCGTGCGAGTTGCAATAAGAGAACGGTTTGAACTTTCACAAAGTCTAAACATGTGACAGAGTGATTGGGAAAAGCAGGGGGAATGCTTTCTCTTGCTCAATCCTAAAAAGAGGCACACATCACATTACATGTACACCGCAAGAGTAAGAGACAACAGACAAGTTAAGAAAACAGACAACTTTGTCGTTTATTCGGACGCTGTCTTGATACTCTCTGCTTCGTTTCGCTTTTAGAGTCCCGCATTTTCTTTTTCCTTATTTTTCTTATTATCTGGAGACCTTTTGTCGTCGTTGTGGCCTCTAGCATCTGAAAGTTGTGTGAAGTTGCAAGTTTTCCTATTTTATATTATGTCAGGATGAGATTTTACTATACAGGAATAGTGTGTGGCAATATAAAAAAAAGAAAGATGAAAATTGGATAGAAAAGAGAACATGTCATTTTTACCTTACATTTCCCTATTCCTTACGCCACAACAGAGATTTTACATGGAAGGCATCCAAAGTTAGAAAGTTTGGATTGGGGGTCTAAAATTACTTTACTGTTCGCCTATTTAAACAATAAGTCAATGTACGCATGAATCTTTTCCTGCTCCCTCGATTCTTGCGTATTTGCTTAAACTTTTTAGTACGTAATGTATGTGCAAGTTTGTAAACAATCTGAAGAGGGAACAAAAACAAATATCGAAAATGTGGATGTCTACTATCGTATTTCAAAATTTCCATGTAGAGGTAGGTACGAGGAACTAGGAACAGAACAGCAAAGCTCGTTAGAAGACTATAAATTAATTGTAAATATGCTGGATGTTCCCTCTTCCGTTAGAAAATTTGTTCCAGTTGAGAGATGTTATTGCTTCTAATTATTTTTAGAATTAGCGACGGTATTGTGCATAATTATGTAAACGTCCAACCAAATTTCAATAGAAAAGAACGTACTTACAGTCATCTAACGAAATGTTTTTTTTTCAGGATTCCGAGTTCTGATGATCACATTGATTTAATAGCCATCGCCATCTTTTGCAGTTGCGATCGTTTTTCATGCTTACATGACTGTTAAAAATACGCGACTACTAATTATATAAACATTATTTTACAAACTCACTCAAAGCATTTCTCTTCATCTAGCTTACTCTTTTCAGGTTTATCTAGTGACAGCATATAACTTGGTATGAACTTGTTTTAGTTTAGGCATACTCTGTCTAAGGATGACAAAGATGACTACTTGTGTCGTAATTTTTGTAGTATATATAGTAATACACACGCAGTAATTACTCGCAAATGAATGTGTGAAATGCTAGAGCGACATCAATGAGTAATGCAAAGTAATGTACAATGTAGAAGAAAGCATGTATGAAACAAAATTTCATTGAAATTGTATAAGTAAAAGGATTGTTTTGAAAGCGGAAAATTCATACGTTTTACTATAATTTTGCAGTAAAATTTGTGAATATGAAAAGCCTACACAATTATGCCATATTTTTAAATAGTGCATGAAACTTCAATAATTTTGTCTTTCCCTAAGGCTAACATTTCATGTGCTGTTCATCCAACCTACGCTTTAGCAAATAATGAACAGGGAAAGCGTTTTATTTGACGAAATTTACAAACATTTTGAACCCGTATTTAATTATTCCTACTTTAATTAAACATTTTCACTAAAAGCCCCGCAGGCTTCTGAAGGTTTTTATTACATATATTTTATAATGGTCTTTTCTTGTTTGATTAAAGTAAAAAAATTCATTTTCCACGGTTCCCTGCGCCGTACTCACAGTTGGCAGTTCAGAAAGAAAGTTGAATTTCAGGCGAGTTTGGATGTTTGGGGTATTCTGATACTATTTCCCTTTTTATCCTGACTGATACCATCAGTGTCACAGGCCACATGTGTTCGTTACGAATTCATGTTTACCCGTAACAGTCTACGGTGGCAGACTACACGTAAGTACCATAGTCTGAGATTAAGTCCCGTGTAAAATGTAAATGATTGTATATCGGCATATTTTACGTTTTCATTTACAAAATATTTACGTCGAATGTCTTTCTCCGTCTCCCCTTTATTTTATTATTTCCTCACGTCCCACGCAAATTACTACATTTTACTACTGAATCTAAAGTAGTTCACTCTCTATAAACCTCGCATATACTCTATACATCCTTGGATGAAGCACGCATTCAGTACACGCTCCCATCATGCCAGTTCCTGCCATAAATTTGTTGAGTATCTAAAATGATCATGTACACACATACCTATACATATATTTACCCCCAAAACTGTCCACATATTTCATTGAACATGTGCGTAGGGCGTGTAATATGCAAACAACCTATGTTGGTTCCCCAGAACGAGAACCTGAGAAAGAAGGGAGAAAGGCGAGTAAATTTGTGAAATGAAATGTTGCTACACTTTCCCCTTGCGTGCCTTTTAAAATGGAAATGCACTCCTATCAATAAGGAAGAACAAGCATAACTACTTACGAGCTTCTGGAGAAAACGAAGTAAGCATCATCCGTACCGAGCCAAAACCCAGCTCAACCGCAGATTCTTGCTCTGTATGTACCAGTCATGTTGCAATCCTGCTAAGTATTTTGTGTTTTTTTTGGGGGAAAAGTGATGAGATCGGATTTTAATAAATGTACACGTACGAGGACGACGTGTGGTTTAGAAGTTGTCATCAAACGGAGTTTTGGTGGTTGTAAATATGGCAGATGAATATGACGAGTATTTGCTCAAAGTACTACTAAAGTATATAGAATCTAAACAAACTAATGAAATGCTCATCTCCAGCCATCCAATTGCAAAAATTCTGGGTTTATATACGCAAAGTACTTTTTCCCAAGCACCAATACGCAGCAAAAAGAATGAGTAGGTAGGTCGGTAGACAGGCAGAATTCCACACGTTTTTCTTTGGTTCTGGTTGGCAGATTCCCTGAAATCTGCATCATCATCAAATTTGATCTCCCCAAAACTAAAACCATTCAAGTGTATAACCAAACCGCATGATGATGAAAGGAAAGGATTAGCAAAACTCATCATCGCCGTCATCTTCAAAAGCAAATCTCAGGAAAGTATTGCAGGGGGTAACGTAGGGCCTATATTGGTTGACGTTGATGATCTTTCTAATTTTGCCTATGCTCTCTACCAGGAGTACGAATGGGAAATGATATTTTATAAAGAAAATTTGTCTAAATGCATGGATTCCTCTGGAAGTAATGGTTTGCTCCTGCGGTTTCATGTTGGTGGTGGCGCAGCAAAATAAACTAGACTCGGAACACGTATCCAGTTTCTTTTTGAAAAGTGGAATGCATTTTACATATAAAATAAACTATGTATTCATGCATTTGCTTTTGCGTGGTTGATTTACTTTCTTCGGGTGAGGAAGCACACAACTTCAAACGCTGCCCGGTACTTGCTTTTATTAGTTTCCAACAAATCAGAGGAGCAGCTCTGTAATGTACTTTGCATTTTGTAACTGGAACTGTAAAGAATTCGTACCTGAATTGGGGCAAAAAATGTAGGTACGGGAGAAAATGTGAACATGCAACAATATTGTAATTTGTTGTGAATGAAAGTTGAGTTATTCTGTGGAGAACTTAGTAATGCGCGAGCACAAAGAAATTTTACTTTTGAAAAATAGCTGACATCGTTCTAATTTTGGTGGCAGGAATGTTTTCCATTTTCCACGCCATTCCATTGTTCATTGTTTTCGGCATGATGAACATAACCGCAATGTTTAGTATTTTAAAAGTTTACTACCCAGAGAAATATTCTGTTATTGTGGGAATATGCTCTCAACTTTGTTTTAGTAATAAAAGTACGAATTTCCTGTTTGCGTAGGTCTTTAATCACGTCACAAATAGGTACTAGAGAGTTCAAAAACATGTTTTTCAGCTCTGGTTACTGATTTCAACCACAAAAACAAGCGGTTCATCATTTCCCACTGTAAGTTGGTATGTATATGTGGTAGAAACAAGCAAACAATATCTTTTTTCATAACGATGCATGATGAATTTCATTAGTCGATCAGCATCATAAAGATCGTTCATTCCTCCTCCACAAAGAAAAATCAAATTTTTAACGTAACCTGTTAACCCAGCACTATTTCAATTGAGTTATCTGTAACGTGAATAAGTGTTCAAAGCAAACCCAACTCCACTGAAAAGTGCCATTGACAACTCGACACTGGTTGAATCCTATTTATTCTGCTTGGTTTCATTATGTTGATTCATACATCCCTATAGCAGGAATGAATACGCATATTTGGAACAATTGTGCTTTGGCCATGTACGCTTTAACAGACCAAATAAAATCCACTTACATTGACAAATCATGAATATGTGAAATTATACAAAGTTTAAATCAAACAGCGCCAGTCGGATTACGAGCTTCCAAAATCTTTGTCGTTTTTTTCTTCTTTGCCCTCTGAATAAAGACAAACATGGCAAACAAAACATTTTCCTGAAACATTTTAATTGGTTCTTGCAACTTATTTTTTTTGTAACTTGAATCGTGTCGAAACATGTTTCTCCGTGCCTTTCACCAAGTTTACAAGCTCACTTTCCCAATGGTTATTTTCGAGTTCACTGGCTGAGCACACCCTCCAGTGAAAATACTACTTTCCTTTCAATTCTATTTACCAATCATCATATGTTTATGTGTCTGACAAATATTTCACCATAATAAGTTTACGTTCACGACCCTTGTATCACAAATAACTTTTTCGATTCAACGGACTCAAAACTTGTTAAATTTTCAACATCCTACCAATGCCTTGTTTTCTTACAAATTATCAGCATGATTACACAAGAACCACCAACGCTGCTGCATATATATTCTTATTTTATGACCTGTATATGTGTATGATGTAACAAAAAGTATTTCGTTTCTCTTTAAGCGTAGTAAATCGTGAACTCACCATGAAATACTCACATCTATTTACGTTCTGCCATCCCCATTTTATATGCTGCACATCTTTCTATTTCACAGAATAACACATACCTACTCGCTGCTGACTCAACAAAAACGAATCGTTGGTGCATTAATAATTCAACGACAAAATTGACATAAAGAATACTGTGGAAAAAATTGCGCGTATCCCACCAAGCCCAGAAAAATCCTTGTCAAAAAAAATCTCAATACGATATGTGTGTCTTAAAATCCAAACAGAAGTACCTTGTGTGTGGCCCTTCTCTTCTGCTGAAAAGAAAAAACGCAGAGGGAGAGGAAGAAAATAAATTTTACAGGAGCCAGCAAAATCTAACAACTTCTTATCCACCTATTTATTTACGGATATGACTTTCCAAGTAGTGTGGTGGACTGGTATAGACAGAAAGACAAAAAAGGAAAATGACGTTATAACAGCATAACTCACAGACCAGCAGATTTTTTACAACTTTATAGTCCGCCATGCAGTCATAGGCAATATATATGAACTATTGGCACAGGATATTTCCCTTGTCAAACAGACTGTGTACTTCCATTGGAGCATTTTATAGCGGATTTTTATGTCATATGTGCAAAATGTAGTCTTTGCATGTCAGATATACAATCGGTGCGGTGTTTTCTGGTTTACTGGTAATAAAATAGCCGGCAGCTGCTCCTAGTTTTGTTATCTCACTATCTGTTTTTTTTTTAACTTTTCACTCTCAGCTCCCATCCCATTCTTTCCTCTCCACCTTGTACACGACATTTTCTCTTCCTTTCTTTTTGTGTATATAACGAGATATGCTCCGGTTCTGTGCGTTCAGCCACCAGGGAGAAAGCCAAAGAGAAATGTGTTATACAACCGTTAAGCAAAGGAAAATTCAAATAATCCAGTAAAAATATATCACATGAGGAGAAAGCATACGACAAGGCAGAGAGTATCGTTTTTTTGTTTTTCTTACATCGTTTTGTTTTACAGGAAAGTTGTAGGGTTTGTGCGACGACAAAACTGTTCCTTTTGACAGGAATTATTATACTCATCTCCATGAAGTAAACTTTGTAAACTTGAAATTGGTAATGTTCTCGTCACTGAAAATGGAAACCCTTCTGCGTAGTATTTTGTCTTGGTCCGTACCGTATGTATTACATTCTGCGTGTCTGATTTTGTCTGCGTGTTTGACTCTGAAGAGGATGGGATAGATGCTTTTATTTCATTTTTGTTGGTTTGTATCCTTGTTACTTTGCAAAGCAACACAGACTACACACAGTACGCACACGAATGATAAAGGACAACATGAAGCCTTGTCGTATTGAATGTCGAGGAAGTTGTGAATCCTCTACATAATTTGAATTTTCCTTTTTCCCCACTGAAACTCTCTTCCAAAAGTTGACTGTTGTCACATCATCATAGTAATGATAATATACTTTCTTTCTCTTTGTACTCTTTCTTTCTCGCTAACTTCAATGGTACACTTTTGATTTCACAATCATTAGTAGACAACGGGTGTACTGCATGCCAGTTCATCGTCTATCTTACTGTAACGCTTTTGTTTCGAAAATCAAGAGCAGCAGCAACATTCCCAGCTAGCACGACTTTTGTTTTAAAAGTGTGAATATAAAGTTTCCGCTTTCAGGGAAGTAGAGACGTGAGTCGTGAAACAGTTACAATAGTCATGCTTTCATTTACAATGGAATTTAATACTCATCGTTTTTATATGCAGAACGCATGGAACGCATGACCAAAGCACAATATTCATATTTAAGCAAAAACACATGCAAAATTTCCCAGACATGGGATTATCAAGGACATGGAGTTTTTAAACCTCAACGATAAAAAATAAACGTCAGAATATGTCGTCAGCATTCAACAATCAACATTTTATTTAGGGCGTTTGTTTAAAAATTGAAAACGTTTGCAGGCAATCATATAGACATACGTAGAAATTACCGAAATGATACCGTTGATATACAAACGCGGTTTAATAACAGCTCCGACATCGTTATCTGGAGAATCCAAAATTATGCGGTTCACTTCCTAGTGGTAAACAAATGTACAATTGTGTTTGAGTTTTTGTAGTTTGTACGACTCGAGCTTGGTTTTAGGCTTTTCAAACGAATCCAATCTAATGATGGCATACAAGTTGCGTGTGGTCTTACGTACTACTACCATATAATTTTACATATGTACCTGTCTCTTGAAGTCTTTCCTGCTTCAACAAACAATAATTTTATTTGCACCGTATATTCAATTCTGTCGTTCATAATGATATTGCAAAAATACACGTCGCTTTTGAATTCAAGTATAAACAGCAAAGACAAAAAAAGACACAATGGCACAAACACGATTGCGCCACTGACATGACGTCAAGCTTTCCCTTTTATGAAGCAAAGTACTTGGAAAGCAAAACTGAAATAGAAAATTCTCGTGCGTTTGGACGAAAATAATAGAAATTTTTATTTATGATCGCTTTGTATTCTACTGTCATCGTGTGGTTCTTGTGAATTTTCCCTATTATCATATATAACCATTGCCAAAGAAAATTACCACTGACCACATTTAGAAATGATGGGTTTTATAGACTATTTGTACTATTCGACACACTAACTGTCTACCAACAAATGATGGTATAGGACAAATAATGATGTTATTCAAATTTACATAATCCTTATGAATTAACCAAATTAAAATAATTAATTACATATTTACGTATTATGTATAACAATGAAGTCGTAAATTAAAATCAGTTCTCAAACTATTCCGAGTACGCTACAGTCTTGTTCACTTAATGATGAAAGATTTTTTGAAAGTTTTTATTCCATAGTTGGGTTTTTTATCAAGCGGTAAAAAGGAATCCCCTTTAACCGTTTCTGTTTTCTATCTGCGGTTAGCATCAAAGACAAAAAATTCCTGGAAACCAAAATGCGAAGCTTTAAAAAAATACTGCGAATTCCAGCTTACACCCTAACAATTTTTCCGTTGAAACAAGATGAGCGATGCAGCAGAGAGAGATAGAAATAAGACGTAGAAAAGCTTTCAAAGCAGAGAGGATTTTTTTTTCATTTTTGTTATTTCAACTTCTAAAAAGCTTTGTGGTAGTTCATTTGACTTGAAAGTGATTTTTGATGGGTGTTCGTTGTTGACTGTCAGATGATCAAACGATTAAAGATAGAGGCTTAATTTCATGTAATTTTAATGATAGAAAAAACGTTTCCTAGTACTTGCTAACTAAAACCGTTTATATCCGCCACCATCAAACAACTGAGAACAAAGTCAATTAGGCACACTTTCAAATTAAACCCGTTTCCTCTAAGAAGCTTTCACTTTGCTTCCAGAGTGAATATTAATGTGTAGTCTGGCGAGCTGGCAAGTGAGATGATTGATATCAGTCTGTTCGAGCAAGTCGTGTACTACGTCGTAGTAATGATGATAATGACGCCAGTCGAGTTATACACGCTTTATCCCTTAACATAATTGACAGACATTTGTAAGACTTTACACATTTGTGCACACCAACCAGCAGAGCTTAAGTAAGTAGGGAACACCACCGACAAACGAGAGAAAGCAGCGATGGATAAAATTGCCATTAGTGAAAGTGTACACAAATTATACGCCATATCATCGTTAATTAAAAATTTACCCCTAGAGAAAATTGTCCATTAACGTTGAGGTCTACGTAATGGAATGTGGTTTTCGCGGAAAAAAGGTGCTGGTTCACATGTATTTTTCTAGCTCCTTCTCTGTAGAGTACTTATCGAGTTATACGTTTCCAGCTTTCCTATTTCTCTCTCTCTGCCTCTCTGCTCACTCTTCTGACGCTTCATCCCTCAGTGACGGAAATGCGACAGACTTTCGTCGTAGTTTAAATAAAGCTGGAAATCTTTTACTCAGCTCGTACTATCATGTTTCCCAAAACAAAACAAAACATCTGCAAACATTACCACGACACGGAATTGTCCTTCTATTCCAGCATGATATGTATTTCCCCGAGAGCACGGGGGAATGACTAAAGGATCAGCATTTATCCCATTTTGCAAAAGAGGTAAGAGGTACTTACGTCTAACCAAGTTAGCTCGCAATCATTGTTCCGCGATTCGAGCGCTGTCTAGAATGCGACGCTAGGTCTGCAGCTTGAACGCTCAAACGTAAACAAAGCCGAAGTATCATAACAGTTATCACAGCGTTTATTTTTTTCGACATGTAATATCCTTACTACTTACGTCATCTTCCACGCATATCTAAGCATCATTTTTAGTTAGCAAAACTGGGAAAACAAGTGTGGGATATTTTCGACCTTGCTATAACATACCACCATTCCAGGGACCAATTACCCAATTAATCTGAAATTGATTCTGTTGGACGGCTGGAAAAGCCAGAGGGAGCCCCTTTTTTGTTCAACACACATTATGCGACTTAGTTTTATGGCGGTTTTAGAGTATTAGTGTTCGTCGTAATAAGAATCCCAATATCATGTTAGTGTCACATGAAAAAAGCTATTACAATAATTTTTGGCAGCGTCTGTCTGAAAAAGCGACATGTTTCAAAGCTGGTACATAATTCTTCAAGGAACATTAAACCAGCACGCCAGATCCTTTCTGGCATTTGTCCGTCCGAAGTACAACACAGGAATAATGGCAGCCACAAAATACAATCCTTAACGTCTTTAGTTAAAAATCACATAAAATGATTACCGTGAAATTAGACAATGAAACTGGGAAGCTGGCGGAGCTAAATTTACAGACTGTGCATTGTAATAGAGTTAGTAGAACCGACATGGCGTTATAGAAAGGAGGAAACTAATACGGCGACTGAATTTTTCTGTGAGAACAGGGACATCTTGTCACACATGTCGTGTTTTGGTTTCAATCTTCCGCTGCCTGCTGTACCATTGTGTATTTTCTACCGTGGAAGGAATACACCCGCCAAAATTGTCTGGTATAAAATTTAGACCCACATGACTTCACTTCTCACAAGGTCTGAATTTCCCAGCGTCCTTATCTCTTCGTGCATGGCTGTCGCCATTCCGTAAAACCGAATGAC
This sequence comes from Callyntrura sp. NNG-2020, assembly GCA_027744055.1. Classification (NCBI taxonomy): domain Eukaryota; kingdom Metazoa; phylum Arthropoda; class Collembola; order Entomobryomorpha; family Paronellidae; genus Callyntrura; species Callyntrura sp. NNG-2020. The sequence goes on from JAHZNE010005074.1 coordinate 21,133, forward strand.
ATCCCAGGCTTTTCCGGACAGTGTACTTTTCTTTTTACATTTTTTTCTCCCAGCACGACTTGAAGATAAGGAGCGAGGGTGAGGGTGCTCTCTATGTGGATTTATATATTATGCATAACATCATTTTACATTCTGCCGCCACCACGCAGCACGCATATATGTGTCGTCAGCCTTGCGAATATGTATTGAATTAAGTATCAGCAAGCGCTATATTTAGGATAGTTTGCTTCTGGCTGTAATAATGAATATTTATTTGCGCCTTGCCACTGCGGCGACCACACGAACAGGAGACACTGACCCCTGAGATAAGGTTGTTCATAAGAGACAGCTGCAAGAGACAGTCATCGATAAGAACGGTCATTTATAGAAATCATTAAACATAATTACTGTAATATGCGCGTATGGGCAATATATTCTTCTAAGCTAGAAAGAAACCGTCCTTCACCAGGCCTTCGTGTAGGGAAGACTCTAAGAAAATTTGCATGTTCAAAGAAAGTGGTCCATTTTCATTCATAATAAATTCAGTAGCACCGTGCCGTACCATCAGCAGTATCATTATTACCGTATCGTGCATAGACAGACGAGACGCGCGGAGCCCAGGGCATGATTACAATTCTAGACGAGTTCGTCCTGGTGGGACCGGGACGGAAAGGTTGTCTCTTGAAGAAAACGAGCCATATGTGATGAGATCACCCAATAAACGGCAGGAATTTCGAGGTTGGAATATATTCCTTTGCTTCCTTTAAATAATAACGATTTGTGAGGCATGCGAAAGCAAGATAAGAAAGCCAGACCAGACCAAGGAGAATGAAAAAACCAAAACAGAAATCAGACGGTCTATCGCCATATATATCTCAAGTAGCACCGATTACTAGTATTATTATTAAGATGATAATTATTAAAAGTAGTCGTATGCTTATTTCTTTCTCAATTTTCGTTACAGTTACACTTACGTCCAATTGGGATTCGTTTTCATCATCCACACATCTAATTATCGTCCTTACCCAACACTTTTAAAATGGGGAAACTATGTATGATTCCAATACTCACAGCTAGTGTTACGAGATATATTCGATACATGATTTGCATTTTATAAGACATTTGCTTCTAACAAACCAAAGAAATAATGCAATGACCCAAATATTACATGTCTTTACGCCGTTAAAGCAAAAATATTAAATGTGCCAACTGAACTTATACGCTCCTGCCTTTAAGTACTGCCAAGCGTTCCAGAGAAAGAGCAATACATACTACACTATTTGTACCTATATTACTTTCATTGTTGTTGATTCTTCCATTTGTCTGTTTATGTGTATGGGTTTATTTACTTGTAATGCATTCAACCACACTTTCCCTGTCCGGAGTACACAAGAAACGTTTGTTTCTTCTGTGGGATGCAGCAGACACAAAATTCTTACAAAACAGAAAACCAGTAACGGTGAAAGCTTATCGCTATCACATACTATACTACTCCAGCACACGCATCATATTGTACCTATTATTATTCCTATCTTTCGCCCAGGTTTCCCCCGTTATTTTCAACTCTTTGTCGGTAGTCGGTAGTAAAGAGAAAGCACCATATTTAAGCTTCAAACTTTTGTAGACCGTATAGGACTTAGTGAGAGTACAACGGCATCAAGAAAAATAGTCGATGCATGCGTGTAGATCTAGTAAGGCTGCATTGGAGAGGATGAGCAGCAGAAAATTGCTAATGTCCTAGACAGGAATCGGATAAACGGCTCCCATGAGACAGGGGAAAGAATGTTTGTATTGTATACCGAAGCTATCTGCAGTAAGCAGGGTTCCGTTGAGTAGGGGGGCTATGAATGGAAAAGAAAAATATTACGGAAAATACTACTACTACAGAAAACAGACATCCATGGTTGGTGCGGATTTAAGGGAAATTTCGCATAAAGCATTTTGCTGCCGCAGAAAGTTACAATCAAGATAGTGAAACGGACTGTATAAATTACATATGTTTGACGGTTCGGAAAGTATTGTGCTAAATGGTAGTTTGAGTTTTGGAGTGTATTCCCCCAAAATACACAATGACCAGCGAGTTATTCGAGCGTGTCAGTACAATGTAACTTTAATCTTTAATGAATTGAAGTAAAGTTGGTGATTATAGGCAGAAAGTGGCAATGTAATGAAAGCAACTCGAGAAAAAAACGTTAGAAGGGAATAAAATGATAAAAAAAAGTTTTTCTTGTGTAAAGCGTTCCTTATCAACATTTCAAATCAGAGATTTTCGTGACAATAATTATTTGCAAACCATTCTAACCACCTTGGAAAAGTTTTCTTTTCTTTATTTACCGTTAGGAAAACAGCAACCTATATAGCACTTCACCCTCAGCGTGTTCTTGTATGAACAGGGGAATGTTCGTGACGCATACATATTCTGGTAATGTAATGTTCGAAAAGGAACTTATACTACCATAATGACCTTAATGTATCATGCGTCACTTGAGAAAAAAGGTAAAATATACCCACCGACAAGAGTGGAGGCGGCCTGAAACCGACGAATCAGGAAAATCGCTAAGGAAAATCGGATTTCCATCGCTTATGCTTCAAGCAAACTATTCTTCTCAATTGTTGAACAAAACAAGTTTAAGGAATTTTTTTCTCGCTCGCACGGCTACGCCAGATCAAGATGGTGGGGAAGGCCTTGGTGTAAAGGAAATAGAGGATGGTAGGTGCATATTACAATACACAGCAAAAAAAATAGTTTACAGCCGTATGAGCACATGGTGAAGGCTTTCAACAAAGCGTATCAAACAGAAACAAGTAGGATAAAAAGCTTGACGAGTACCCACCAAGTGAATTTTCAAGTCCTCTATTAAATTTCCTTTTTCCCAGGGAGCACACGCCGACGTAATGTAACATGCTCTATATAAATACCTACACACTATACCTCTACAGGCAACTTTTCCCGTCCGCAAGATAGTGAAGTATATCCAGCTCAGGACGCGTTTCATTTAATTTGTAAAAGAGTTCTTCATTCCTTTTCGGGAGTAATGCTCTATATGCCTGTCGCTCGTTATAGTTCGTCAAAATTGTTCACATGTATTTACATAATTTGATTTTCGAAACAACTTATCAGCGGAAGCCGTCACTAATATGGATGATACGAGTAAAAGATATCCGGGCATGTCATAACATGAAAACCGCCATTACGTTTGGAGCTTTGTGTGTGTGTGATCTATTATTTAGGAATAAAACCGTCAGACGAATCAGAACCAATTTGTGTCTGAACACCAGTCGGAAAAAAATAAAGAAAGAAAAAAAGAGAACACGCAAGTTGTATTAGAGTACAAAATAATCCTTAACAAGGACATTTTTATACATGGTATTACTACTTGTAGTATTATACGACAATACATCAACCTGATTGATGATGACGATGTGAGCTCAACTTTAAACGTGAGAGCTTGGAACGATGTAGTTTGTGGTAATGGTGTTTGAAGTTTATGGATGCCGATGTTGGCAATTCTGACTTTTAAGCTAATAACAAACAGGCTTGGTTTTATTGATCATTCAATTTGTTTGGGGTACTTTTTACGTTTGCTTGTATGTAGTTGGAGGAAAGAAAGCAACAACTTTTCTACGTCAGGAGCTTTTTTACTAACGACTTATAAGCAGCTACTGGGCTCTTTTTTTAGGGAAACTTATTCTTCAAAGAAAGAAAAGGTACGACTGTTTAATACTTTATGATGAGGAAAGGGCAAAAATAAGAATACACAGGCGACAGCCATATGTTAAACGATTACGTTTCCTGACGTAAGAAATCCTTAAGGTCTCGTTTAAAATTGATGGAGATGGAAGAAATTGCTGTTACAGCAATGTTCTACCAAACTTTCTTTTGATTCTAACGAACGAAATCCTTAAGCATATCGGGGATAATCATTAGCTACTCTCCAATTTAGTCTTTATCAATTTTTGTATTGGA
>JAHZNE010005075.1:0-14278 GCA_027744055.1 Callyntrura sp. NNG-2020
ATCCATGAGGTGTCCAGTTGAACAAACATGGTTGGCGACGGCTGATTCGTTGACATTTCCATTATTGACGTGATACATATGTTGGGTACCTCTTTTTTCTAAACCTTGGCGTGATTCACCAAATAATTGAAAGTTCACAAACAATGCTTGCAGACCGGCTTTAATTGATTTTTACATCGAATTGATTCTTCAACGAACGAGGAAAGTTTTAATTACTCCCCTATAATTACAAACCACCTCTATGGAAAAATTCGACCAATGCTACTTCTGCGACGACTATGCTGTTGTTTCGTAGACTCTTGGATTAAATATGTGTCGCAAGTAAATTCTTCCAATAAAACTTACAACACGTCACTAGCTGCCGAAGAAAGCGTTGTCGCGTTTTTGAAACACACGCCAACTGTTTGGGCAAATCTCCCGTAGTTTTAAGGCAGTCTACATATTTCTACATTAAACTTGCATAGAATATAATATCACCTACTCCACTTCACTTCATTTTACTTCAAATGTCATAGGAAGCTTCAATATTAGCTGTACCTGGCACTGTGTTTTCTAGGCAATGTTACAAAACTACGTGAGTTTTCAATAGAATTTCGTCAGCAAAACACAAAAAGATGTAATCTGCCTTCTTCTAGTTCAACATTCAAACTTTCGCTATTGCCAGTATAAAATATTTACATTTCAAACCATGAGGTGTATCATTGTTTTAGCTAATATACTTGCCGTTTTCCTTTGCTCTCAAACCCCCATTTTCCAAGCATGGGAAATGTGGCAAAATAAATCGGAAAACTTCATTACTCCGCCCCCTACCGTAAATATTGGTAGCGAGATTAATCGTTTGTTGAAGCTGCTCTCGGAACTCTCAGAAATATGTTTTGTTGTTTCATGATATTGCCACCCCTTGCACTAACTACGAATTGGTGCGCAAATTTGTGTGAAACAGTTTCCACTCAAAGGAATCCTGGGGCTACTCCCGCATCAACCGCGAATTCTGTCACCACTCACACCCCTTCTACATAATTATATCAAAACTACCAAAGTATTCCTGGCAAGACGTCACACCCTGGGTGTCTAGAGCCATGGTAATTTCACAGTTTCTGGCACTCAAGTACACAACAACGTACATATTTATTCCGGATGAAGTGCACTTGACCGAAATGAACAAAGGATCCATTAACTTGTCGACATATTTCTACAACTTTCTTGATATGAGCGAGCAAACTTATCCTGCAATGAAGCCTGTACTACTGCCTCCAATGCTAAATTTACCAAAAAAGTTAAGCTAGCTTTTTGAGTTATCTCAAATGGTTATTGTGAGAAGGAGAGGGTCACTCAGGACCCATTTTTATCAGGGCCTATTTCGCTGCATAAGCGCTTATTTCGAAACCCACAAACGATAGTACTGTACACAGTAGCAAGTTCTATATACAAATATTTTGATCTTTACCAGGAAAACGAGCTGCCTTGCAAAACGGTTCTGTACCGATTTCCGAAAGCGTACTTGTGTGACTGATTCCTGATGACGATAGTTGTGCTATCGGACGTTCATAATAATACTTTTAGTTTGCACAACTACGTGGAAGATACTCCGTATATCAAGTCCAATTTGCAGTATGTTACCTCACCCGTACTCCATCTAAACCGGGACTATCGGTTTTTGGAAGTTTCGGGTTATATTTACTTCAGAAATGACGCGTACGTGTTTCTATACCATTTGAATATGACGACAAGACACCCACAATTTCTCGAAAATGCAATGTTTTGGCTGGAATCATTTCCATCGGCATTTTGGATAGCGCTAATGTTAATTTTTGGCTTGATCAGCATCATGACTTATGGTGTTCTTGGTAAGGCGAAAGCATTTGCGCCATTACTGTTTAAATGTATCGCAGCCTGCATCTGTTTTCTGTGGAGGCAATATCCCAGAACCTCAATTGGACGACATAAAGTTTACATTTCCCTCATCCCACTGGCTGCTTACACTTCCACACTTTATGAAAATTGTCTGACAAGTATTGTAGTAACACCAGATGCTCCGTCGCCTTAATATTCTACTCTGGAAAAAGCACTTACAAATGGGTGTAAAATAGCGTGGTACACGACGCGACGTATTTGGACGCCAAACGAAACTTTGTTTGCCGACTTCAAAAGATACGACATTAAGGCACACTTCCTGGAAAGTGCTTTCCTGTTTGTTCCCAACTACGAGGACGTTTCCATTTGGGAGCAGAAAGGGGGCAAGATTTTGCAGATGATCCTGCAAAGTAACACAGATTCCCAGATTATAACAAGGCTTGAATGGATTCGCCAGAACAAAACGTCAAATCCGAGCCATCAGATGCAACTTATCCCTCAGACCTTTCGTTCCACACCGCAATACATGGTGATAATCACGATAAATATGCATTGGCTAAAAGGCACTACGGAACGGTTACGCGAAGCTGGTCTATCCACATATTGGGGCATTGCAGAGCAAGTACGGATTGCCTCCTTCAAAGCAACACTTGGATTAAAGAAGACGTCTGAACACATAGTAATTCAAAATGATAGCGTTAACATTTCAAGGATGATCCCGGCACTGTTGGTGTACAGGCTAATAGCTCTGGTAGACTTAATAGTGTTTAACGTTGAAAATGGTTTACCAGTTCCTGGCTTACATTTATACATAGAAGTGCTGTGACCAGGTTGGCTCTAATTTATATACTAGGTGCAGGATACATTACAAAACTAAGAATGAAATAGTAATAGAAAAGATCAATTACATACGCATTCTTGCTACTAAACATTCGATTTTGTAAACTATAGTTCTTCATTTGGATGCCACCTACTATGTTCTTTTCTCCCTATTTATTGGGATTTCCCTACTCTATATCTTAGCCTAGCATATCTAATGATTTTCCGGAGGACCTGTACCTGTACCACATCATATACGATCTGTGGCAGCATTTCCGATGAACCTCCTATAGAAAGTTTGTTTGCAACCTACATGCAAACATGGCGCTCCCATGGTATTTCCTTCCCGGAAAACCAGCATTAGATGTGTAATACGGAAAAGATTCACGTTATATAACACCAGAATGCGACTCATCTGTGATGACGGTGTGGTTGTTTTAATTGTATACCTATTTTGCGACGATTTGATTTTTAAATAAAAGTTTTGAAAGTCACACGGTGACGACACCAGGCACACTCCAAACTTAAGTTTCGTGCCTTGAAATATTTAAGTTAAATGACGTAATATATGTAGAGATGTTTCTTCAATGACATGCGTAATCTTGTAGAACGTTCCAAAATTTCAAAAGACTGTTTATGATTATATGATTATGTAAACTAATATTTACGAACAAATTTGCAAGCTGATCCAGCTTCGTCCCTTGTCCCGTGGTTTATTTTCTCAAATAGTCATGTGCCATGAATGTGTCCATGGGCACTGCCTGGTGGGATGAATTTGGTTATTCTGATTTTGCATATTACCCATCCTTGATGGAGCTATACGGCCGCTTGATGAATGCTTAACAAGATTTGAGTAGAAAGAAATTTATAATTTCTCAAATATAACTTGGTAAGGTCGATTCATGATACAAAACGCGGTACAGTGATATTAAATTTAAGTTGAATTAAATTGAATTACTTTACATAAAACCAATCCATTATACAGTAAATAAGTGAACGTCGGATGAGCTAAACATGTTGTGGCAGATATAAAAAGTTGACATTGATATTGGAAAACATATCGCCTGCAGCCTGCAGATGTGGAGAATGCCAAGAAAATACAATTAAATCGTGAGCACTTTAATACACGCAGCATATTGGTTTAAGTATAGCATTTACAATTAGACAAATGACATTTCTGCATCGTCAAAACAAGCAATAGCAACACCGTTCCGCTATCAGTGCGATATGACAGTTATAAAATGTATAGCAGTATATGTTCAATAATATTATTTGAACGAGTGAATGATTTGAGCTTATCTGGCTGATGTGCCCGTGTATGGACAAAAAGTATGCCACGTAGCACAAACAGTAAAATTTTGGCTTAGATGATAAGGTGGTGTCTGCTTACGTGGCTGCTGAACAGCGCCCTGTAATTTTTCCCTTCGTCGTTCCTGTTTGACCTTGTCCTTTCATTTCTGGGCAGAGACCTTTACGACTCCAAGTTATTCATTTATAACCAAGCATCTTGCTATCAACGAATAGTTTGCCATTAAATAGTTGAAGATTCCATTTAATTTTCTGGAGGCGCAGAATTATATACCAATACGGAAACTTGTTAAATGGAATCTGTTACCACTGCAGCGCATTACATGGTTTAAACATGAGTAGAATGCTACTATAGAATGTGTCATACGTAATTCTAGTTAAATCAATTTGATAATACTGGGAAGAGTTAGTTGCACAAAAGGGTGTGTGGTTTATTCATTGAACAAATGGTGGCGTTACTTGTCAGGATAACAATTATAATGTTACTAGCACCATATTTAGCTCAGGGCTATTAAATCACAATTTTATCGTTTCTATAAAGTATGAACCAATGCATTTTCAAGTTCTTTATCCAGCTGACGAAAAATGGAAGAGTGGCAGATTTCTCACGTAATGAATGAACCCCAAAGCTTCATTATAACTCCATTCATGTATGGTCCCACTAAAGCCAAGTCGCATAGTCATATATCATGCCGTCTGTTCTATAAATATTTTTAAAAATTCAGTAAGTTGCAGTAATTGCATATTACTAGAAGTTGTTAAATAAAACTATTCTCACCATTTACCCATATTAACCATCTTCACACGGACTTCATCATATTGACTAGTGGTGGATGGCTCAAAGACAATTTGTACAGCAATAGTCGTCCGCTTTCGTCGTCATTTTGTGACCATCTTGTTATCCAATAGCGCAAGATTCTAGCAAGGTAAAATGCATTGCAAATTGTTACTTGTTTGCATAGGAATATAAAAAAGTTTAAATTTGTACTTCTCTCTACCAGCGTGCAGTTCAAAACTTACATGTTTCTTCCCCTACTCTAATGACATGACACCAAACAGACTGAGCTACTTATTCGTCATGTGTGAAATTTGCCACTTCCCCATTTTTTCTCAGGGGGAGGATAACAAAACAAAACTGAATTGGTTAAAAATTTATATAAAAGAAGAAAAATGGGTTGATAGAGTTGAGTAGGGCCCAATGTTAGTAAATTTGTAAGTTGTTTTCTCAATAAACGCCACCATTTGGTCAATAAGTAAACCCTTTCCTGCCTTTTGTGCAACTAATTGAGAAAATGGGTTTACGGCGGTATAATATCTACCCATAGCATTATTTTCATTTGCAAACCGTGTAATGAGATAAGACCGACCTGTTATATTGGACAGCCACGTCAGCAGAACTTATCTTTCAAGCCATAACCCAATTACCATGGTATCTGTGTGTGTAGCGTGTCACATCTTTGGCCCACTCGCAAGTACGCCAAAGAATTCATTTTTTTAAACAGTGCATACTGCTGAACATGTACTACGGTCGCTTGTATTCCTGCCACGTTGCACTGATAACTGAAGTGGCCTGTTGTAAGCAACCTACACCATAAATGCAGAAAACAACAAAATAATTCAGTTATCAGTGCGACGCAGCAGAAATACAGATTAGTTGTCGAGTGCGGTACGATAACATTCATCGGGCATTTAAGTCAATTTAATCATTTACTTAAAGGCGGCAAAGCGTTGACAAGAAACAAATTAGTACATTAATAAATTTGTTTGTGTTCGAGGAATTTGATTTTAATCACAACAGCTATGTATGTAGATACGTATGGTGTTGGGATTGGAAGTTGCACTGCGGTACACACAAAAGAAAAAAATTATGGCATTTTATGGGTCCGTCGTCACCGAGCAGGGAACCGACTGGAGAACGGCCCATACTAATAGAATAATTTATTTTAGACATGAGAGCCTCACGTGTATACAACGAATAGAATCAGCTCCTCCGGGTTTGCTACTACATTACTGCCATACGTGTAAATTCTTGCAAAAAGGCCTGTAACTCCCAACTGCCCAATATTTAAAAAAATTTGTCGAAAAACCTAAAATCCCAACTAATTCGTACGACAAATTTTTCATCTTCTATTTCATCAGGTCTTCTATTTTGAAATTTTGTTGAAACGTTGGACTTTTACGTCGAAAAATTTGAAAATTGGTCAAAATATCAAAAAATCCCAACTCGGTAACGCCGCTACTGAGTTACGAAAGAATTTACACGTATGCATTACTCAGACGTTTGACCATGAACCCTGCTTTTCAGCTACGCTGAGAAGCATCGAGAAATTCCTAGAAATTAATTTTAAGATTTTACATTTTTATCATAATATGCAAAGGCAAACCTTCTATATATTTTCCTACTGCCCAAATATATACACTTCATAGTATAGTAATAAAAGAATTATATCAAAGTTTATCCCAACGTTCTCACACTTATTTTCCCCAGGAAATCCAATTTAACATTCCTAGCGACCTCCTTACCGCAATGTGAAAGCGATAAAATATTGAAAGGGCTTAATCAATATCTGGTGAAAATTGAGCTGCTTCATTTGGTGTATACATACATTTCGACGAAAGGGAAGAATATGCTAATATCTATGAAATACAAATGCTAGATGGTGGATTAAGAATTATAAATGTATTTCAACTAAGCTCTGTCAAACTCTGTTTTTAGAATATTAGTATTAGTATTAGCTCGTTTATTATTCAGTTATCAAAATTCAGCATTATTGTTTCACAAGATTGCCTGTTGTTATACAGGTCTTACTTTAAAATTAAATTAAATATGTTAAAAATTACGTCATAATTAATGTTACAAATGACTTAGTCAGTCAGTACCTTGTCATAATTACATGCGATTAATACATTCATTTAAAATTAAGCTAGAAACTTCCTTTTTAAACCTGGGAAATTTATCAATTAGTCTAATATTTTGGGGTAACTTGTTCCACAACTGGACACCTTTAATCTGAAGCGTGCGACCTCCGACGTCGAGTTTCGGATTGTAAGAATAAGAGTACTTGCCTTCATTTCGCGTTTCATATTTGTGTCTGTCATTGCTTGGTTGAAAGTACCCTTCAAAAAACGGTATAGTATCCGTCTTGCATATTTTAAACATAGTACATAGAAGTCTAACTTGATACAATTCGGTTGTGAACATCCATTTTAGATCTTTCACAATGTTACTTGCTACACTGTCATATTTTCGTACTCTCAAAATTAGCCTACCCAGCGATCTTACGACTTTGTCCATGATTCTTATATGTTGTTTGTTGGCTGTTCCAGTTATTGTAATCATGTAGTTTAACACTGACAGTACTAGGGCACTCCCTAAAATCTTTAGTTGGGCTACTGTAAAAGAATCCCTGATTTTGTAAAGTGCGTTCAATCTAATGTAACAAATTTTTGCTGCCTTCTCAATATGCTGTCGCCAGCTCATTGCTCGGTCAAAAGTTAGTCCTAAACATTTAAGAGTTGTTTCATTTATTATTTTGATACCCCCGAAATCGAACCAAAAATCGTTTAACACCGATATTTTCCGCGCTGTGCTTAGTGTAATCATTTTTGTCTTGTCGTCGTTAATGGTCAACAAGTTCTCTTTAAAATATTGTTTAATTTTTCTCATATCCTCTTCAATTATATGACGCAGTGATTCTAACTCCTTGTGTGACCCTATAAATATTAAATTAGAGTCATCGACAAACATGATAACTTTACTTTTGCTTACAGCGTTTGGTAGGTCGTTTATGTAAAGCATAAACAGCGTTCCCGCTAATATACTTCCTGCTGGTAAACCTATCAGAGTTTTTCGTGTTGCTGATTTTGATTCACCGATTTGAACAAATTGTGATCTGTCCTGCATGTAGCTTCGAAGCCATCTATCAGAGATTCCATATAGCGATTTTAGCTTAACTAGCAGCTTTTCTCTATGCACTGAGTCGAAAGCTTTTCTCATGTCTATTGAAACTATCACTGCGATTAAACCTTTATCGATATGCTTTAATAATATGTAAAGCGTAAACAGCGTTCCCGCTAATATACTTCCTGCTGGTAAACCTATCAGAATTTTTCGTGTTACTGATTTTGATTCACCGATTTGAAGAAATTGTGATCTGTCCTGCATGTAGCTTCGAAGCCGTCTATCAGAGATTCCATATAGCGATTTTGGCTTAACTAGCAGCTTTTCTCATGTCTATTGAAACTATCACTGCGATTAAACCTTTATCGATATGCTTTAATATGTAACCACTAGTAGCTACCATTGCTATTTTAGTAGAGTGATTTTCTACCGCCGAATTGATTTTTCGTCATAATTTTTTGGATAAACAAATATTGTGTAAGCCAATTTTGGTATAACTTCTCCATTAGCAGCAAAATATTTGCGTTTAATGAAATAGAACGAAAATCACACGGTTTATTTGCATTTTCTATTTTAGGTATGGGAATTACCCGTGCTGATTTGAGAGTTATTGGTACGCTTCCTGACTCAAACGACTGGTTCACGAGATCTAATAAGGCTTTGTTGACATTAGGGTGAGGTAAAATATTATCCAAATAATATTTGCTAACCCCATTGACGTCATCAGCTTTTGACATTTTTCTTCGCAAGGACCTCCAAGCTAAATACAATTCACTGTGACTAATGTTCAGTACCCGAAACTTACAATCCATGTTATAATCTAAATGCGCTGATTGAACCGTGTCTTCAATGTTCAAGCCTGGAGCAAAACCCATTTCACAGTAGTAAATTGTTTATTTCTAGTGGTGACACATTTGCCCCTAATTGTCCTTGTTTTTTAAATTTTATATTAAAAATCGATTCATAAGTTGGCCATAGCCCGTCCTTGGATATTTTTATCTGAACTTTATTTTTAAGATCATCGGCAATGGATATATTGATTAGCTTCTCAAATTTTTTAACCTGTCGCTTATGCCATAATAATTTGCTGTCTTTCCATCGTGCCTCGTGGTAATTTCTAATAACTCTTAATCTACACGTTTTAGCTGATCGGTATGGAGTGTGAACTTTGCTTAAGCTGACTATTCTTTTTGGGATAAAGGCATTATAACACTGTGTAATGCTATTCATGAAATTGTCCCACGTAATGTTGCTACTGCGGTTGTCATCATACTCTGCCAACTTATCTAAATGTTCCGCAATTGCCACCCAATTCGCTTTTGAGTACTGCCGTGCAATAATACTTTCATTTTCCTTCTTTGGTTTAACCTGCACTTTCCATTTCACTAATTTGTGATCTGAAACAGAGTGATCTACTACGTCCACGTTAACTGTGGTCTTTGCATTCAGTTTAACAAAGAGTAAATCAATTATACTAGATTGACGTGTTTCTTTAGTCACTAGTTGTTCCATATTATTTTTTGACGCAATCAACTTTAGTTTCCTAGCGCTTCCATGATCATAAACCATGTTATATTCCTCCACCCTCTTCAAATATGGCAGCATGTTGGCGTAATTCCAACTCTGGTCTCCTGTTATATTCGCCCAATTGTCATAATCTAGAGGATTATCTCTGTTGAAATGTATGACATTAACCGCACCACCTCCGCCCAATGGCTGCCCAAAAGGGAACCTGACAACACTTCCATTCTGACGGGCCATATACCTCTGAGGTGTTGTGGGGTACCATTTCACGTATTCGGGGTTGAACAAGTAATTAATCATCTCTGCTGGAATGTCCAGGCTGGAATGAGGGTATCCTCCATTGTGTAACAACAGCACCGTGAATTTACCATTTTCAGAAAGTCTGTTCGCCAAAACACACCCTGCAACACCGGCACCAACTAGCCGAGAAAATGGAGTGAAAATGAAAAACTTACAAGGACTAATTATTAATTAATGAAATAAAAATAGGTCCTTTTATCAGCCCATGCCTCCTTACCCAGTATAAAATCGTAAGTTTCCAATTTTTCTTTATGAAAGCCATTCTCCGGTAAACTTGCACAAGATGTTTTTATGGAAGCGGTAAATATGAAAATGTTGGAAATTAACCACAGTAATCGTAACTTGAGTTCTCCCTTCATTATATTTATAGCCAATTCTAAATTTCTACTGCTCACTTCACAAACTAGAAATGAGAAGGAAGATGTACACGGAAACCAAAGAATCTTTAAGCACTGCTCATTGTGCTCATACGAGTAACCAGTATTATAAAAAAAATACGTCTAATGCTCCTGATATAAATCAGCATTTATCGTATCACGTTATCAGTTGTAATTATAATATTGAGCAAGATTAAAACAGGCGTTACCTTGTTCGTTTTCACTGCGTAACCTTTGCTACTTTTAGATAAACTTGTACCTTTACGGAAGTAACCAGCTGAAGCCATGATGAGGGATATTATTTTAACGAACATTTTATTGTTAGTAGTGTATAATGTACATGTACTAATGCAAAATGAATTTTCAATACTGACAATGTTGGAGAATTTTAAGAGAAATCGCAATAGCGAAATTTTCAGGTCAATTCCAAGTGTATTATAGCATGGGGCGCTTTTGAGGCTGTCTCTATTCTATACCCTAAAAACCAAAAAATATTTCAGCTCCAACACAGCATGGAATTAAATAAAAATTAAACACAACGCATTTTTTCGGTAATTTTGCTTATGGTTGTATTTGAAAAATTTCAGTTCAGTTTAATTCACGATGTCATAAGGTAAATTTATTGAGAAATGCATTATTAAATGTAAGTAAAATAGGACGGAATAATTGTTTTTTACGTACAAAACCGCGTTGACCCACCCCATTTTAACCACGCGTGCCATTTTGATATGATATTATCTTAAAGCAAGTTGTTGCCACGTTACAAAGTTCCTATTTTAAATCAATTATTATTACTAATAATAATCTATTATTACTTAACGGTTAAATCGTAGGTGAGCATTTTTCTGGTTGTATGGATGTATCGTACGACATAAAATGACACTTTTTCATTATGAACATGTGTGTCGGTGCGTTTCTTGTAAAACCCCAAAACTACATATAACTCAAAATGTATACACTGTGCTTCATACGTACTTCAAAGTTTATTCAGACAATATATATTTAACACTCATCATCACCGCTTAAATGTTCCATTTCCTTAAAATCATTTCCGAGGCCTTCTCCGCTATTGCGTACGTAGGCGCTTGTGTGTTACCATTTGTAATTTCTGGCATCACACTGGCGTCCACCACCCTCAAACCAGAAATTCCAATTACTTTCAGTTGAGAGTCTACTACCGTCTCCGGACTGGTTTCTACGCCCATTTTACAGGATCCGGTGACATGCAATGCAGTGTTGCCTGTTTGCCTAATTAAACACCTCCAGTACTCATCCGAACGAAAGGTCAAATGTCGACAAGCTGGCAAAGGTCGCGGGTTATACCTGGCGTCTAGTTTTTGGTATACTGGAGTGTCCTCAAAAGTCTTTAAAGCTGTTTTCATTCCTTCCACCAGTGCTGCCATATCCCGGGGATCCTCAAAATATCCAAAATCTACTACTGGATCGCCCTCGACGTTAGTTCCATTCAGAGTAACTCTCCCTCGACTTTTGGGCCGGGCTACACTAGCCAAACAAAAAACGGGCGTTTCTCCCAACCGTAGGTCCGCATTTTCTATTTTACTCGAAAGTCTCCCTCGGCCTCGCCCCGAAAACATTACCAGTTTTAGATCTGGCCACGGTAAAGATGTCTGTGATGACGTGAAGAAGGCCTGCCCAATCTCCCCAAACTGCGTGGAATATGGCCCATCTCCAATTTCATTATAGAGCCTCCAGGTCTCTTGATTAAGATCCCGACTGAGGTCAAACACCTCAGTAGTATTTTGAACTATAAAATCCATTTGCACAGAAGGATGATCCTGGAGGTTTCTCCCCACAGGTAAATCTTTAATCACTGGAATCCTGGCTCCTTTTAGGATTTCTGGGGGACCTACTCCACTTCTCAGTAGGAGGGTGGGACTGCCAATTCCCCCCGCAGAGACAATCACCTCTTTCCTCGCTTGAACTGTTACTGTAACGATTTGGTTTGTCCCTTCCGATTTTATATATGTAACCCTTGATGCACGAATGCTACCGTCAAAATTCTGTTCGAAAATTATTTTTCGAACATCCGCGTATATTATCAGTTTCAAGTTGTGTCTCTTATTTATGACAGGTTGAATATACGCTTTGTACGCACTAACTTTTCGGCCAAATCTCTTACTAAACTCTAGCGCTGTAAAACTTTCCTTTTGTGGACCATTGGCGTCTTCGTCTGGGTAACCTAACGAGCGGCCCGCACTCAACCACTCCTCCAGCCCGGGCGCGTAATTGGGTCTGGAAATCGTAATTGGTCCTCCTACACCGTGTTGATCGGTTAAGGGATACTTGCCCCTGTAGTCCTCCATCATTTTCAAATATGGCAGCATATTAGCATAACGCCAACTCGGATCCCCCGTAAGATTCGCCCAGTTGTCATAATCCAATGGATGGCCTCTGTTGAAATGCATGCCGTTAACGGAACTTCCTCCTCCTAACGCCCGACCCACCGGGAACATGACAACGCCTCCATTCTGACGTGCCATGTTCCTCTGAGGCGCTGTTGCGTACCATTTCACATATTCGGGGTTGGGGAAGTAATTCGCTAACAGCCCTGGAATGTTCAAGTTGGCGTGCGGGTATCCTCCATTGTGTAACAAAAGTACGCTGTATTTCCCATTTTCAGTCAATCTATTAGCCAAAACACACCCCGCGACGCCGGCACCCACTATACAGGATAATTATGGCGTATGGTTAGTTAATTACTTATTATTTAAATAAATTTCCCCCAGATTTACTTACCTATAATAAAATCGTATGTTTCCACAAAACTGTTCTCCGGTGAAATGGCAGAAAATGGCTGTATAACAGCAAAAACTACGATAATTTGCGAAATTAACGGTACGATCTTTGAACGCTTCTTCATTTTCGTCGTTGCAGTGGCAAACTGGTATCTAGTACTACCTTCCAAATTAGAGAGGTACTCATTGTTCAGACGATTTAGCGCACCATTGGGAATCCAGTTAAGCCCTTCCAGCAGGAGGAGTGGTTTTTATACGTTAATTAGTACTGATGAGCAATTTGATTGAAATTAAGATTGAAATCAATAATTATGGTGTATCTCCTGTAATTAACATGATCAGGAACGCTAATGTAAAAGGCGTTAGCAGCACTTCTCTTTTATTCGGCACTTGACCTTACATCATTTCTGTTAACTTCGTAAAGCAAATATGAGAGATGAAGAGGAATGAATTTGCGGATGGTGCAATGAATTATGCATTAGTGGCATGCGCGCCAAAGCAAGAATGTGAGCACAAGCAATGCGCAAAAAGTGGGTTGAACTCAAGGTCGTGCCTAAACGGCAAAGGAGTTATCAGTCATGGCATATTAATTATTAATTACCAAGTAATTTTATTCTTAACAAATGCTGATATTCGCTAAATTTCGCTAAATTTCTATAAATATAAATTTGGACTGCGGAGCATTTGAGTTTTGAAATCGTTACTATAGCAACCCGTATGCTTCGATTTGGAGTAAATTTGGAAACATTTAACAATTCCTTCAATTAAAGTTAATTATCCCATTTCCTTAAGATGATCTCCGATGCCTTCTCCGCGATTCCGTAGGTAGGTGCCTGTGTGTTGGCGTTAGTAACTGCAGGCATTATACTGGCGTCGACCACTCTCAACCCAGAAATCCCAATGACCTGTAACTGCGTATCCACCACGGAATCAGGGCTGTTAGCTGCTCCCATTTTGCAGGACCCCACAGCATGTAAAGCAGTACTCCCCATTTGCATAATTAAACACCTCCAGTACGCATCCGAACGAAAGGTCAAATGTCGACAAGCGGGTAAAGGTTGCGGATTATACCTGGCGCCTAATTTTTGAAATACGGGAGTATTCTCGAAAATCATCAAAGTCTTTTTTATGCCTTCCACCAGAACCATCATGTCTTGTGGGTCCTCCAAATATCGAAAATCTATCACGGGATCGCCCTCGACATTCGTTCTATTCAGGGTAACGCTACCCCGACTTTTGGGACGTTCCAATATAGTCAAAACGAAAACTGGTGTTTCCCCAGGGCGTAGGGCAGCGTCATTTACTTTACTCAACAACCTACCTTGACCTCGGCCCCAAAACGTTACTACTTTCAGATCTGGCCAGGGCAACGACGATTGTGAAGAAGTGAGAAAAGCGTGTGCAATGTCTCCATAACGCGTGGAGTAGGGTCCATCTCC
>JAHZNE010005076.1:0-11657 GCA_027744055.1 Callyntrura sp. NNG-2020
TATTTAAGAGTTCACTTATTGTCGCAAGGAGCTGTTGTATCAGCAACCATATTTACTCCTAACTTTAGACACAAATATTATATATAGATATACTTTGGAAATCCTTAAGTTAGTGATTACTGAAACTGAATTCAATAAATTATTGTGAGTTGCTGTATATTTTCTTGCATTTATTCATTATTAGTATACGTTATCATTTTAAGTTGCTTCACAAAAGTTCTTACTTACTGTGGTGTATTTGTTTAATACCCACATTGAAATTATAAGAATATTGTAATGACCTTAAATTGGCTAAGATACTGTAATTACAACGCCTGTCTACTACCCAATTAACGTTAGCCCATCTCTCAAACATCACATCACCCTCTTCCACTTCTTTCGTTCGTGGCAACATTGCCCTTAAACGGTCAGATCTAAGTTGCACATTGAGCTGGCAACTCACTATTGACTGGCACTGTAATAACTTCTGTAAAATAAAACCTAGCCCTCTTCTAATAAACCAAAGACCACACGCGTTTATCCATGCCTATTAATTTGCTATCTGCATCTAGCACTAACCATATACACACTTACACTATTGCTAATTTGAGAAATGTAAACTTGTAAACTAAGTACAAACAGGTACATTTTTTTTAAAGTTATAATATATAACTTATAACACAGATTTTAGGTATTTTTGCAATTATTGTCCTCGTACATTTTCTGAAAATAAATGCGTTAGTTTTTTGCGACAATTAGCCTTAGTTCCCAAAGGTATGCTCGAAGGGCTAATTCCTAACCTTTATAATAAACTAAGAGCAGAACTATTTTTGGTCACTGTTTGAGAGCAACTGCTGCTTTATTGATAACAACGCATCATATTTAAGCAGACATACAATGCGTCTGTTTTCTTACCCATATCATAGAAAAAAGGTTCTGATTGTTTTTAAGAGTTCACCAAAACAAACTATCAAAAAATAAGAAAAACAAAATCATTTCCTTGTTTACAGGAACTATATATCATACCTTTGCCAATACGGTGATCACACTGTTATTTAGGGTCACCACTTACTGGTTTCATTTCAATGAACTCTACCTTTTTCACCGGTTTAGCTGTCATTATTATTTTTCCATAAATTCCGTGCTTCTTCAGATAGAAAACCAAATGCCAAATAATACAATAATAATAAAAAATAGGATACCGATTGTTGACAGAGTAAAGGTGTGTACTTCACTATGGTAGTCCGTATCCATGATAAAGATGGGTTTGTTGTCATCCTCATTGAGCAGGGATGTCCAGTTGAAAGTGAGCTGGAGCTGCCAATTTGCTGATGGACAATGCTCGTGCTTGATCCAAAAAACTTCAATCCATTAATCTTGAAATTTGCATTGATGGGAAGTAGAAAAACGGAGGTGAGACTGGTTTGTATTTTTCCTTCTATTTCAATGTTAGGTTCTTGGCAGTATATGCGTTAGGGTCCATGGTGAGGTTTCACCTCCCATTCATCTTTCTTTCGTCTTGGTTTGAGATTGCAAAGTTCTTGGAGTAGCTTGGGTCCTCATCCTTTCTATTACATCCTTGGGCAGATGATACAATAAGTTCATGTGAGAACAGAGGTTGAACAGTGTTCATTCCATAAACACATTTATCCGCCAGGGAGTACACTGCAGATTTGAAGCCTGTGTATGTCACGGTGCACGTCTTGTTATTTTCCCGCAACATTAGGTTGAATGCGTCGGCCTCTAACAGCTTCATTGTTTCGTTCATTACAGGTGAGATAAAAGACATCTGCAGTCGTGTCTGGTCCTCATTAAGATTGCATTTTCCTGATTGAGCAAGTCGTAGTGGTCATTTGTCACCGCATGGGAGTGTGAAGTTGAAATAGTCAAGCAGTGGCGCATTGACCTTCCCTTGCTTCCATTCCCGGCCATTCAGCCTGGATGTCATATGAAAGATGCTATAGCTGGTCTCAACATTTTTTTCTTTAAATTCATCATGATCTTCCTGGTGTTGTTGTAGAGCTGTCAGCGTCTTCTTAAGATCATCTTTCAGTGAAGATATTTTTTCATGATTTGTCTTTATTTGCGAGGTACACAGGCTTGGCATGTTGAAAATCCGGGTATGTGCGATACCATGTCATATCTCCGCACATGTGCTGGGACGCACCTGAGATAATTTTGTTTCAATTGCAAATAACCAATCAACCCCATAAAACACCTTTGTGTTGCCTAAAATATCCGTGGTTACGGCTTCTTGACGGAGTCGCACATAAAATACTATATTATGCACGAAAATGCATCCTTTTGCATTGCATTGCATGAAACCTCATGGGCACTCCCGCCCGTTCATTCCGACGGTTATGTGCCTCTGTTAACTACGAGCATACAACCCTTATCCCGGGGTTTCGGGGAATGCCAGACGGTTACGTGCACCAGGTTTAACTGTAGAGGAAGACCGGTGAGTTTATTGGCCGCCGGCGTACACATGTTTTGGCGGCCGGAAAACTGCAGGGATTTACTGATGCTGCACCACAAAGTTTGCCGGAGGAGGATTTTCGCGTGGAGTACCAGACGGAGGAGCACATGAGGTTTATAGGAGAGGAAAACGACGCCGGAGATTAACGGACGGAGGCGGGCACCATTCCGGTGCCGCCGGTATTGATGGACGGGAAACACCCGCGAGTATAAACGGACGGACGCGTCTACGAACGCGGAGAGCGTTAGACGCCTAATTCTTACCCCGTCCTTAAACAGTACGTCCACTCCCCGACTCCCCCGTTCTACACACTACCCGGGCCACTCCTCTTATTAAATTCCCCGGATCCCTCCGTTCTATAAACTCCCCCCGGCCCCTACACTTCCAACTACCCGCTTCCTTCGTCGTCGATCTTGGTCTTTAAAGCCCGTAAGCGTAAACTGTCGGTCGCTTTCACAGCGCAGCACAACCCACACTTCTTGCGGAGCATTTTTTCAAAATGAGGTAGTTTGTTCGTCTTAAAAGGAAAGGTATCAAAGTGGTAGTTCGGGAAAGAGCTCCATTTAGTATACTCCTATAGTTTAGAACCCGCTGAAAGCAATGACACCAAAATTGGCTCTGGGTGGGAGGTTGTTTGGCCCCCATGGGGTCATACTTGGCATGTATCCCTCGTATGCAAGAAGGGTGTACACGAAAGAAAATAAAGTTTTAAATCCAACTTCTGGTGACTGGTTATCCATAATAGGTGAAATACACACGCATGTGGTCCTGCTACTGTAGACCAAGTGGCTTCATCGGACGGTAGAAGGTTTCAGAAAATCCGTGACAACTGATAGTAAGCGAGATGGAGTATCAGAGTGTGGTGCTGCATTATATAATTGTCACGACAATTGTGTTCCGTGAAACCCAAAATAGATAAGAAAATAGCAACCATTTCTTGAAGTATTTTTAGCCATTTTATTTTCCTGTTTATTTTGAAAATTACGACTTGATGAAAATTGATGTTAAAAGATTTAAAAGAAATTAAGTGCGGTAGCAACCACTACCCGAACGGCAGTTGTGCTTTCTGTCAAATTGAAAATACATTTTCTAAAATTAAAACTATTTTTTCAACATGGTTTTAAACAATTTCATTTTCCTAACATTTTCATAAATTCGACTTGAATAAAAATGATTGAAAAATGATAAAAATGAAGCTAAATGCCGAAACAACTATTACCCGATTTTTTTATTTGCGAGAAATTTTAATTACGCTTGGCAAAAACTGACTCAATTCAATGATCTAAACATTGCGGGGACGAACTGCAACCATGTTTAAAAAAGGATACAAACAATCATTAATATTTCAAAGCTTCATGCAGCAATAGCGTTTATTGTATTTGTCGAATGCACATACCATTTGAAGCTAACTGGAAATGTTGCGAATACGTCTCCTGATAACCAGCGTTATTTTGCATCGTAAACCTCAAATTTAATTAAGGGTATACCATCAAAATGATTTTACAAAACGTTTTATAGACGAAATAATAATTCTGTTACCACTTTAGCCGTAAAATCTGAAATCGGTTTACTATGAAACGAACTCTTTTGGTTCTTAAGTACGTCTGTCTGTACAAAAATGCAATTTTAGTTCCTCGATTATTGTTAATAGCATCAACTTAATACCAATACAACATGGCAAATTTAAAACAGAAATAAATTTATACTTCAACTTTTCCTGTAGCACACAGATACGCTACAAACTTTTCTTTGTTTTTAGCAAAGATTGTCTCTGATATTTCAAATCGACATTTATCAGTTGCTCAAACAGCATATATTACTTTTTCACTTCTGACGTTTTTCATTCCATGAGGTCGTATTTGTTCCTTTCGTAATTCCGAATTACAACAAACGTCTTATAAATTTGAATTATCCGCCAAAATAGCATAAAAATTTGAATATTCTTTAGCCAGACCGTGCTATCGGTTGAATTTTATGGTATACCTTGTTAGTGTCGGCTGGGCTCAATTAAATTATTTAAGAGTTCACTTATTGTCGCAAGGAGCTGTTAGTATCAGCAACCATATTTACTCCTAACTTTAGACACAAATATTATATATAGATATACTTTGGAAATCCAGAATAGTAAAACAACCTGGATTTTTCGTATTTTTTAAAGATATTTTTTTTCGAATACATGTTCAATGTATCATTTTTTGGTATTTGAGGAAAACATTTGCTTTCCAACTACGCCTGATTGGATATTACAATGTTATATGCACGTACATGGCATTTTGATTTTAAACCGATCTATAATTCAAAAGCTGACATTTTATTTTTGTTTCATGGCTAAATGTTCTTATCGTACGTGTTTAAGCCATATTCGTAGCTTTATTGTATTGCCCAACATTCGATGAAACATTGTTCTATTCCACTTTATTTTCTTAGCTCTTGCAAACGTTGGGTTAGGCCAGGTCTCTTGCGTATATTTGCTGATTATTTGCTACAATGTATTTCTGTATTTTAGATCTTAATTATATTTGTGCTTTAAAAATATCTTGGCTTTAATTTATTTTTTGGTATGTAAAATTCTTTTTATTTACAGTATCAATATAAAGTCCCACTCACCGTTTCACACGTAAGATAGTTATAGTTATTAAAACGTGTAAGTTTTGACATGGAGTGCCTTCTAAAAATATTTGTACGAATTAAAATGTTAGTTTATGCGACAACCGACTATAACTCACAAACTTTAGTTCAAAGCATACCTGCTCTTAATTTGTACAATAAGCTGTTCTTGTTTTTCCCTCCTGTTCTATACACTTGGCACACTGCTGATGAAAAAGTGTCTACTGGAAAGCCATTTGCTATAAAATACTGGCTGTGGTACTTTAATGTCTTCATAGTTTGTGGCGTCGTCGGTTTTGGTTCTTGTATTACTGTAATAATTAAATACAAAGAAACCAGCATTGCTCTGGCCGTACTATATATCGGCTTGGGTCTATTATCCTCTCTGGTGTGGACAAGCGCTGCTCTTTCAATTTGGGATGTAAGCGTTGTTTCTTTTGGGATTAACACAATGTTGAATCTCCGTAAACAACTTGGTAATAATATTAATTCTACAACTGTTTTGATACATACCCATAATACAAAAAATGATAAATTTTAATATCTTAGCTCGTCTATGTCAACCCTGGAGTAACCAACCCCAACATTCACGTGCTTCTTGGAAGTTGGAACTAATTCTAAAAATTATGGTTACTACGTTTTTTCTCATACCTTTTGGGCTTGTTCCGGTATGTCTTTTCACTGGAATGGACCCATTTTCCTATACAGTTCCAAAACTTATACAAACTGACATCTTTGGAGTTTCTCGTATATGGACGGTCTGGATTGTTCGCGTGTATTTTTGTGTTGTATGTGCCTTCACCGCTTGCCAAGAGCTCGTTTTGTAATATAGCTTGTGTATCCTCTATACAGAGTTGAGTATAAGTTGCATTGAAGAATTGTCGATTATACCACGTGGTAGGAACGGTGATCCGTTCTTCTTTAAGTATTACAAGATATTTCAAGTTGTGCATTTGATAAGTGTACGCTACGTTAATTCCACTTTGGCGGTTTGTATTTGCATTGGACCCCTGATCTTCACAGCTTTTAACATTGGCACCATTAAGACTTACGGTTACATCCCAGTAGAATTGTATTGGTTGTTCCCAACAGTGTCGCTTATTTGTACATATTTGTACCTATTTGTGTTTCCGTTTTGCATTCAACAGCATATTAAGAGTACAGAATTAATAGGAGTTAGAAAAAAAGCAAGGTGGATTGAGTTAGTATCGTCATTTTCTGATAACTCGACTTCTAAACAGGATCGCATAGCTGGACGGCAATATAAAGCCGTCAGACCAGTAAGCCTTAGTTGTGGTAGTTTTTATAGTTTACAGCAGGGAACTGATATTACGTTGTACTACTGGATACTTATCAGAACAGCTGACGGAGTACTTCTGCTAGGTACGTAGCATGATAATTTTTCAGATGCGTATTGGTATATTTAGTGATTCTAGTTTGCAGCTAGGTTTAAAGCTGTCGCACACTGCACACCAAATGCTATATTAAACTACTACTACTACTACTAAAGCACCGTCTATATAAAAATGTATACATACTTTTACTGTAAAATTGCAATAAAGCTAATAAAAGTTAATGTTTTTGTTCAATTTCGCACATGGACTACGGAGTTCGACGTTTCAAAGATTCCATACTTTAATTGTAAATGATATGTCAATGTTATGACTTTCCCTAAAAGTTTTGAAACGGTGCTCTGAGAAATAAGGTATTCGAGGAGGGAAATACATGGCCACGAATTGAGAGTGCCCTTGGTTTTAGGTCGTTAATGCTGAAATCAACTCACATACATGAATGACGCATACCCGTAAATTCTTGCAAAAAGGCCTGTAACTCCCAACTGCTCACCATTTAAAATTTTTGTACATCAACTGAATAATGGGGTTTCTTATTTTATTCGAAACAACATGCTGTGATGGTTGAATATACGAAGTTATAACGCTTTTCATTGATCACTACAGCTACTCCAATCCTGGCAAAATGCTGCCGTTTTGAATGTTGAAATTGGTTTCACATCTTTTTAATCTTCATTTACAAAATAATTTTTGAAGTCATCATCTTCAATATTATCATCGCGCGAGGTGACAGTTAGAGGCATCAGGTTTCGAATCAGGTAAATCCGTTGTCTCAATTTGAAAAACCCTTCATGTAACGGCTAACCCTCGCATGTCAAGGTTTCTTTTGGAGTAGACTAGGTTCGTCACATGTTGCCGACGCAATACGAAAGCAAAAATTTTGTTGTCGTTCTTGCCATTTTGTACTTGACCGCTGTTATTTATGGGCCAATGACACCATTGCTCGACAGATAGATTTCATTGTGACAGTTATTTTAAGAAATGAATCAATTTGCAAATTGAATCCTTGCACTGTTTCCACAAAATAGGTGGCAGCCACCATTTATTTTTTTCAAATAAAATCCGCGTTTCATTGTTTTATACAAAGATCAACCTACACTGAAATACATCGACTTGTGACCAACTATCCCTCTTTGTGAAAACGGCCGATGTGCTCTAACGCCGCTTGTTTGTTGTAAAACTGATTCCCCCAGTAGCCACAGGAATGCCATTTTTCGCGGATGTGACAACACAAATGATTATACAAAATCTTCTCGCTGCTAAACTTCTTTCCACAAAAGGTGCCACTGTGCACCGCCACTTTCCTTTCTACTTCTTGCGTGTGACACCGCAGATGTAGAAAAAGGGCTCCGTTGGTGGTGAAAGTCGAATTACAAAATAAGCAACTGTGAGCCATGTTTCGGTGACGCCCCATGTGGTTCCCACTTGTGTCATACAGTTTTCCGCAGACCTCGCATTTACGCGTCGTCTTTTCGTGTGTCAACTTCTCGTGATACTGCAAACGTGTCTGGCTTTGAAATTTAGCGGGGCAGCTGGAGCAGCGATGAACCGTTCTCTGGCTTGAGTGGCGTTTAAGGTGTTCCTACAGATTGGCCTTGGTGAAGAAGCACTTTTGACAGACGGGGCAACTGTGACGTTTTTCCTTGTGACGCACCCGACAGTACCGTTTAAGGTGATCCTTGTAACTGTGCTCTTTGCTGAATCCGTTTCCGCAGTGAGGACAATCGAAAGGAACCTCGTGGATGTGACTTCGCAGTTGATCCTTAAGAAAGGTATTGTTTTCTCTGAACAATTTCCCACAAAAAACACATAAAGTTTGGCTGTACCGTCCTTTGGAATTACGAATGGGCTGAGTTGAAGATACTTTTTTGGAGAGGGTCTGCTTAGAGGTCCTCGATTGACGGGACGTACTTTGTGAGGGGATGCGGAGAATGTCCTTGTTTATCGAGGTAGTCGTTGCATGAAGACGAATCGCTTAGAAGCCTTCGGGGCACAGGGGACGCAGATTGGCACGCGCCCTGGGACATTCCGTCTGATGGTATGTCAATATGCTTTGGTTGGTCTTCTGGTATTGCTGCTCCTGGCGGGGATGAGTCTTTCACGAAAGACGAAGGGATGCTATTGCCGCTCTCCAAAACGGATGGTTCCACGGGATGCGAGAGCGGTGAGGTGGCGTCAAAAATGGAAGGTCCGCACGCTGATTCTAAGTCTTGGGATTCGGATGGGGCTAGTGTAAGGGGTAATGAAATATGGGGATTTGCACGTTTTAAGAGGCTTTCTGGTAAACGAGTGAGAGGAACTATCACAGTCACAAGTTCAATGGATTTAGTAGATCCGTCGGACGTCTATATCTGTGCGACCGGCGATACTGCGGACGGGGTACTTGGTGCCTCTGTGAAAGCTCCCGAGACGGGGGGTGCGTGGGGAAAGTTTTCTTTGGTGGAACGCGGTGACTTACTCCCCCCGCCGGAAGTGCAGGTGGATCGTACAAAATTTTGCGTTTCTTGTGATGTCGACACCGAAGATTCCGGGAGTAAATGTGGACTGGCACTAGGAGGAGTCCTTGCTGGAGGAGGCAGTGGTTCTGGTAATTGGTCTGGGTAGATCCGTCCAACCATAGTAGCATCTATTTCGGACTTTCTATTCGGAAGACCAGTCGCACCTATGTACAACATAAGTCACCAATTTAATTTTTTAATCTCAAGAATAATTTATTTTTTATGATTGCCTGTTTTCGGCACAGCTCCCCTTTCCTTCTCTCTACTAAGAACAACGTTGAACTTAGAAAGTTCGCGGTTAGAAAGTTCATTTAAGTGCTACCTGACGGATGATTTTTCCAGTAAAAAATTATTATGACAAGCAATTATTCAAATTAGGTTTTCAAATTCAAATTTAAAACTAGCTAACTACAACTGTAAGTCAGTAGAAGCTTCGTCTCGTCATAAATATTGTAGTTACGGAAATTCTGTCACCATTTATTTATCAAATTTATATTTTATAGTTTAGCTCGCAAAACGTCTGACAAAACAGCACTGCCTCACCAACGAGCGAAAAGAGAAACTGTGTTGTTTACACGGCCAAATTTCCCTTGTCCCGTCTATCCACTGCTCTGTTCCTTTAAGTGCAAAACAGCTCATGTATTGTTTCTGCTGCCTCTCAGGAGGACTCGCACAGCTGTAGCAGCATGAAATGGACGGTGTACAAGAAGATAGAAGAGGAAGTTGGGGATGGGAGCATACACACATAGGGTATCCTCATGTGGGTAAAGGAAAGCATTTTTCCAAAAAAAAATCTGTGATATATGGTGACTGTAATTTTGCGGCAGATTAGTTCTATCGGCTCAATTCCGTCCAAAAACCCAAATATGGACCGTCGTGACAAATGCAGCGATATTACAGCGTATCGTAATGTGAATGACGACCTTATTATTGAACATTTATTATTAACATTGTTCTTATGCCCAGTTTTTCCCTGTCTATGATCTCTGGTGTTACTCTGTATATACAGAATAAGGTACTTCCTTTCCTGACCACGTATTCATTCAGGACACCCTTGTATGTTAAATGCTGCACAGTTTTGCGGAATACTTTCTTCTGCGTATTCAGCCCATTGGTTTGCGGCATCGTGGTTAATGAAAATGTATATAAGCATACGCATTTGCATCATTGCGTTTTTGCCAAGATAGCTCCCACTCATAATAATGGTCATAGAATCACCGATTTTCTGTGGTAGTTGATTGTAAACTCCTGTCATTTTTCGAACTCTTAGAACATTTTAATTTACTGAGGCTACATCATATTTTCTGCTTCTACTTGTAATTGTCGTCGGTGGAAAGTTAGCCAGAGAATAGATCAGTTATAGTGCGACACCTTCATGCCTACAGAATCTCAAGGGGAACACTGCCTAAAGCTTAAATTAGATGGAATGGAATGGATGGAATGCTAGTTGCCGTCACAAAGCCGATCACGGAGTTATTGATGTACCCTAGCATGACCCTCTTTATTACTCCCTCTGGAAGTCTCTGGCAGGCGCATTTTAAGTTCAAAAACGTGTTGCAAGACATGCGAAATGGTATTAATTTTGGACCTAGCATTTTTCGGGTTAACATTCAATAACTATTGTCTGCAAGTGCCTTAAATTCTAAAATAATTACACAATGGCCAAAATTTGGCTCACCGTATTCAAAAATGGTTACTGAACTACATTGTATATGCATATAGTAGTAACCCGCGCCGCCAAATCGTCGGAGATTTTGTAGTGTTCATCCTTCAATTACTATTTTTAATCCTAAATGTGATGCTAACCATTAAACAATTGTCTTTGTGTATCTTTTCAGGTCCTGCACCAAGAAACTATTAAAAGCTGAAAGCTGCTACAATAGCTATCAAAAATCTATACCGTTAAGATGATACAAAACATCAGCATGGTCCCATCCGACGGGATCAACTTAAAATTACTACGTTAAAATGAACAATTAAAATAAATTATAGGAGGCCTAGCCCCTACAGCATCCCCCATTTTAAATCAACTTACACAGTTATTCCCCACAACTGTATCCATCTAAAATATACTCAAGACAAAACACTTTTAGCGATGAAATTCAACAATATACATTGTCATGGGTGGGTGAACCACAAAGCAGTTACTCACGGCCACTCTATTCATGCAAAATCTTCTCACGATGCCATGAAACATTTGTAATAGTTCAATTATATAATAAAATTATGAATTCTCATTGGGCGTTCCGCTCTCCACTCACCCCCGTTCTCGATTTTTACACGGGGAGAATAAGAACTTTCTCCTGATATCTTAATTGCTTCCTGCAATAACGATATGCATGCTTAAATGGTAATTAAAATGTTTAATAATTTTTACCTTTGACCTAGTTTCAATATTAGGGGCAGGATAATTTTGAATCCTGTGACCCCTCACGCACAATCTTATATCCTTGCGGTTAAAATAGCAAACTACTCGTCCTTCCACCTCCACAAACAAAAAATCACAATCAATTAGCCTTAGCAATCACAGTTAAAATAATATAATAGAGTATTATTCATAAAGATCATTATAGGGGGTTCCGCCCCCACACACACCACCTATTTAAAACATCTTTACCATTTAACAATGACGATTCTATCCAAGTAAATCATCCCAACGACGCAATAAAGAAAAAACTTGAATCAAGTGAACAGTACAATTAAAATGCTATGGGGGCTCCGCCCCTCACACCCCCCGTTTCAAAC
>JAHZNE010005077.1:0-41872 GCA_027744055.1 Callyntrura sp. NNG-2020
TGACGTTTATTATGTATATCTATATTTTTGTACGTATTCGCACATGATGAAACGCGAACGTACACATATACAGAGAAAAAATACTACTTTTCTCTCTAGTAGTCCAGAGTAGTAGAAGTTGTAGTAAGTCGTGTGGCAGTACTAGCAGACAAGCCGCAGACAACATGTCGGTAAAGAAAGGTTCACAATTCAGTCAGTTTAGTCAGTCGTAGTAGTGGTATGATTTTTTTCCATCTACTTGTTGTTGTGTGTGCATGTATCAGGAAATATGCTGCATGCCTTGCCGAAGAACATGCTCACATACACAAAGTCCTGTCTGAAAAAAGTGATGTACGTGGAGAATTCAACTTGCAAGTAGGTACATTTCAAGTATGTATGTATTTACAACAAGATAAGATTTTTTGCAGACTGAAACATAACGTGCTATTCAACGTGTGCGAAAAAGTGCAGCAGCGTGGTATGCCAATGCCATAAACAACGGAATTGCTTTTTTCTTCTTTTCCTTCTTCAAGGGAAGAAGGAACAAGTCGTGAGTCAATAGGAACGACCTGAAGCTAGAAAAAGTTGACTGGGTCCACTCACTGCAACTACCATGATTCCAAATTCAATTCAACAAACCACACCAGCGAAGATATACGTAGTACACACATGAGGACACTTTTGTAAAGGTGGTAAGCAGGTGCATGTGTGTTCGTGAACGTGTAATTGTGCGTAGTAGTGCAGCACACCGCGGCAGCAGCAACAACAACATCAGCAGTGGTAGTTTTGGTAGTGCGAGCAGTGATAATAGCACTTATGGAATAGCCTTGATATAGTTTTATTACTACTGTTATAACAAATTGATATTGCAGCCGTTACTATTACCGGTGTTGATTATATATACGTATTTTGGTAAAAAATAAGAATTAAGGGCACTGCTAGATAATAACCATCATAAAAATATTATTCAAGTGCCTTTCAGACTAATGGAGGCTACCTCTTTTTTTTAGTAGAGTAAATACTAAAATAATGAAAAGTCAACACAGAAATAAACAAATACGCAGATAGGGAGAGAGAGAGAGAGAGAGAGAGGAGCAGTTGTTGATAGTACTCTACTCTCTGGTGATGATGATATTGCCAATAATTTTAATGTAATGACAATAATTGTAATTTATGACAAGTGTGCAAGTATTCGAGTTAATATGTGCTCATGAAATAGCAAACATACAAGTTTCAGGTCTTGTCAAAGAGGTTCAAAAATGTACATTGCAATACGGCATGATGATTAAATAATGCGACGACGATGATAATGATAGAACGCAGCTGCTCTTGTACAACTTGTAATACATATTGATACGCCGCGGCTGTGTGTTGTTCGTTGTTCTGAGTATATCAACACCTCATCAACAAGAATATCGACACCATCACCACCACCACCGCTGCTGGTAGCATTACATATACAACAGCAATGGGGACTTCTGTAGCGCAACAAAGCAGAATTAATAATGACGATGGCGATGATGTGCTGCTATTATTATCTAAAATAGAGCAATTTACGCCAAGAAACGAGTGAGCTAGAGGGGGGGTTAAGTTAGAGGAGGAAAAATATAAGATATATATGCATAACATTACAGTAATAATAAAAAATCGATGAATGTCAACACCCACAGAGTCCATTAGGTTGAACGGAGTACAACCCCACCACCACCCCTCCAAAAAAATTCGTCCCCCTCACATTAGCAGCCAATAGACCACAAACAAAAAAGCAATGCGAAAAAGGAAGGTAGGTAGGCACAAAGTATATTTTACATTAATATGCATACAAACTAATGGATAAAAACATGTGTGTGTGCTTCTTTATTTCTTAAGAGTTTAGTTACCTATCATCGTCATCATCATCATCATATTCATAATCAACATGACGTTATTCACGTTCACATACTACTCATTTTTAGAGGAAAAAATGAGAAGCTTGAGCAAATACTAATTTATTTAACTTCCATTTTTACCCCTTTTTCTGTCGAGAAGAAAAAAGAGAAGCCAATAATGTTCCTAGCCAAATACGAGCACACGCTTGCCTTAGCTTGCTCCTGCTCTGCTTCATGCTTTTGCTACTACAAATACTGCCTGTATTAGTAAAATGGTAAACAAAAATATTACTTACAACCAGTACAATGCCGTACGTATGCTTTCATATGTGTATTCAAATTCATACTCACAGCAGCACTCATCACCACTGCCACCATCATCAAAATCGAACCGAAAAGGCATTCACATCGCTAGGTTTGGTAGAATAAACTGTTTTTTTTACAATAATATATCTTATACTGTCTTGCAATGCCACCAAACTTTATTCGTTCGCGCTTGCTCTTTCTCTCTCTCTCTCAGTTTTATACGTTCGGCTTTTTAGTAAATAGAGAATTTTTTGGTAATATTAATGATGACGATGACGGCGGATAGATTGTTTTTTTCGTAGTTTTACGGGCTTGTTGGCTGTCTCTGCCTCACTCACTCGCCGAGTTTATTTACCTCGCACAGTCATTTTACCAATAATATGCTTTAAAAACGGTCAAAGCCAATGGCCATTCTGAACCGTATACGATAATAATAATGGCAATAATAACGTTACGGACACATTAACATTAATGCATATGTATACATTGTACTACTCCTACTCTACTCCTACAACGTGTATTTCCTACTTTATTGGTAATTTAGAAATTAATATTACTTTTCGGGTGGAATTGCTGATGATGAAGGATGAGTTATTGAAATCGAAAACGAACTAAAATTATTACATGCATACTCGAGTAGTGATGATGATGGTGGTGGTGGTTCGTAAAGTGGCATGGTGTGTATATAACTTTTTTGTGCTGTAGGCCAGCCCCTTTTTTGTTTAAATAAGAATGACGAAATAGATTTTGTGTTCTTGAAATATTAATTTATCTCAAGCCATTAGGTCTTTTTTCAGGTGAACTCGTCGTGGCAAATGGTTAAAAGAAAAATTATATGGTGATATATTATCATGCTGGTGATGATGATGATGATGATGACTTATATGCGGAAATATTATTTTAAAATGTTTAATGCACTCCTTCATTATCTACGAAGCCGTTATACATAATATTGACTTGGTAAAAAAATATACCTTACCATTCTATTAAAAAGGAACCCGAAAATTATTGATTATGTAAAAAAGGAGAAAAAATATTAAATTGTTGAGTTTATTAGTGCGAGCGACGGTGGTGCCGGCGCTTGCAGATATAATGCTGATAGTTATGAACGATTTTTTCCCTTTGCAGCTTTGACCTTTTTTTATAGTCATGATGTGAATAAATGTATAATTGCCTGAGCTTTTATGTTTTTACTTTAAATTGTATGTACGTACATTCAACAGATTGGCTACTTTATTTTTCATAAGTTGGCTAAATTGTAATGATGACAAAAGATAGTAAATACCTATTATATAGCGATTATTTTAAGGGAAGAAGACAAAAAAATGTTTTATTTCTTTTCATATATAGTCCGTCATAGTCATCGTTTTAATGATATGGCGCCTCTCAATTTTTACAGGGCGCAAACAGAATTTGTGTGCTGCTTACTTGACCGCGGTTGGTGGAGAATGTTATAAGTTATAACATACATGGGTGTATTTTTTTATCAATACATTTTCCTAAGTAAAATATTGCATACCTATTATTACAGCCCAACTCCACACAAGTTAGTACAAATACACATAAACGCTTATATATTTTTTTATTCTACCATCAAGTCAACGTTCTCTCTACAACTGAAAAACGAAATGCCACTTGAAGTAGAAACACCTTCAATTTTCCTTTTAATTTTCGATTATAATTTTCTTCGATGATATTATTGCACTGAAGATGACGGTCTTAGTGAGGAGGTAGGTTGTAAAAAATATATATTCAGGTATAGGAAAAAAGTTCAAATATTTTTTTCCTCTGAGAGCAAATAAAAACCATCGGTTGACCATCAACAGCAGAAGCAAAAAGTTTATTTAGAAAGCCAAGAATGTTAAATGAATTAACAGAGTGTTTTATTATCTGGAATGGAATGCTGAACTAACAATGTCCGTGTGGATTAATTCTAGTTACACGTATTATATTCCGTGTATCCCCAGTCCTATAGCGCTCTGACCGTAAGTATGCAAGTGAGCAAAACTGGATGGGGTATTACCCCATGCGGTGTGACAAGAAAGTGGTAAGTTAAGTAAGTACACAAGTGAGTACCTCGCATGGATGGACATAAAAAGCAGGAATTTCAAATCAAGAAATACAATAATTCATTAGTCATATAACTTATGGCATAACGTGCTTGTTACTACGAATCTTGGCTGTATGCTTGTGAACTGGATGGGTTGAGAAAAAATTATTGTCTTTTGAAATGTTTTTTTCCTTAGCAAAGTGAAAGACTTTGTGTTTCCAACAAAAATCGTACACATTTCAAAATTAAGTAACCTTTTTCCTTCTCTCCTGTTTCGTGGTGAGATGATAAATATCTTTTAATTGAAATGTTCGTATGCTTAAAAAAGAGAGAAATTTTTGAAAACGAACAAAAAAATATTTCCCCAAATGTGATCCTGAGGTAAGTAGTCGGTTACCCAGCTAAATTATTCGTGTCGTCGGTCGCTGTGTGAGAACCGAACACATCCCCAAAAGTCCAAATATTTCTTCCAAATATCAATATTATATCCCCTGATGATGTTACTTGGTAAAGTGGGGTGGAAGGGGATCCATTTTGTCTGCCTCTACCTGCTCGAAAAGCCCAAGCCAAACCAAACGCATTTTTCTTTGTTCCTTCTCTGATGATGCATTTTAAGCTAAGAGTCCAACCCAAACTGCCACATTTACCTGTACAAACCCATCCATCAAAGGCAACATTTTTGTCAAACAATGTAAAGGGCTTTTTTTCTACTGTCATGTCACTCACGTTGATACAAACTCATATGTAACACTGTCACCCGTAACTTTACGATGTACCTACCTATCTGTACAAAATTTCATTATAACCTACACATACCTGAGAGAGAGAGAAAAAAAGAGAAAAATTAACGGCTGCTTTTTTGAAATAATAGAAGGGCGACATAATCCCAATGGAGTACTAAATATTTTCTACCGTAATCACACTCATTGTGATTATCAGCTACGTAGAAAGAGATCCGTACGAATGATCATCATCGAGATCATCAATAATAATAATAATAATAAGCTTTAGGGGACAAACAAACAAAACAAAAAGGAAGCCATAAAGAAAAATCCCTTTGTGATCTTTGCAGTCCCTACAGAAGACAAGAGAGAAGCTAGCTTTGGCTTTCATGTTTTTGGTACACAACAACAATCAAAATCAGTTATGAAAGTAAAATCTATGCACACTACCATCAATACTCCTCCGGTATAACAGCAATCTATGATGCGACATCATTTATTTCCATTACATTTCGTCACACAAGTCCAATCAAGTTACAAAAACCAATACACCAAATCCACAACCCAGTCTGTTATGTGGTATTTTTTCACTGTCGTTCCCTCACAGAGAGAGAGAGCGTATATATCTCTTCCCATCTATATCCCCCATCTTGTTGTTTTTCTTCTGGCATCTTTCCTCTTAAGCTTAACCTTACTTGTTAACCTTCAAAGAATGGAAATTATTGAAAAGAAGACGAAGGAAAGAATGCAAAGCGCGTCCACCTTTAATTGGCTGTACTTTGGCGTGTTCTTCTTCGTCATCAAGAGAGAGAGAGAGATGCATCTAAAAGAGGAAGAAGCAAAGAGGGGACAACTATTTTTTTCTCTTCCTTGTTTCACCTTAACAAGTTGTAAAACTTATAATATTCAGGCGGCTTGTCAACCAGCTTAAATGATAATAATAATAATAATAGTATGTACTTCTGTTAGTACACCAAGNAGTACACCAAGTACATCCGTATATTAGCTGCTGTTCTGTTCCAGCAGTACTTCTTGTAATACGTAGAAGGAAACCGTGCTACAACATGTAAGGTAAAACTTAAAGAAAAGAAAAGTAGAATAATGTCAAGCAAGTCCAATTGAGAAACAGGCATACATATTGGGAAAGCTGCCTTTTATTTCTGATAAAAGGACACAAAAACACTGCGACAGTATTGATGTTCTTAACCTGAGTTCGACCTAAATTACTTATTATCCAACAAACTTTAAACTATACACCTCCAACCTAATCATATTGAGTGGCTGACACTGTAAAGCAGTTGCTTTGCTGCTGCTGCTGCTGCTAACTTGCTGTAAGATGCTTGAGCCTGATGATGCCTAAAGGAATTGTACTATATTATCGTGAAGAAAAAAGAAGAAAAAGAGGAAAACAAAAGGGACTGCAGGCTGTCTACCTGGTATATAGGAATAGTAATATATACATTTTTTCTTGTTTGTTGAAGTACCTGAGCAATCCCTTCCTTCATTTTTCTGAAGTAGCAACAGCACCACCACACCACACTACCAGCAGCAGTTGAACGTTAAACAAAAGGACAAGAAAGACGCAAGATGAATCGTAAAGCTGTCCTTTCTGTCTTAAACCATGACCCCTCAAAAATATACAATAATATTTCTTAACAGAGCTGCCAACACGGTTTATTTTTTGTTCCTGCTCCTGCTGTTGCTGCTGCTACTCCTCCCCCTCCTGTTGTTTGTGAGATGAACGAGTGGATACTACACTACCACAGGTAAGGAGTAATACATGGTGAAGTTTTATATCAAGTCTTAGGGTTTACTCAGCAACTCATTTTATAATTAGGAGAGAAAACCTCCAGCTACACCCTTATTTCGTGCTTTTTTGACAATGTGTGTACTTGAGCAATTAAAACCTCTACTTTATATCCACAGTGGGATGTATACAACTTATACAGCCCATCATGAGTTATCGTTACGTTTATGCTTTTCTCAACGAAAGATCAAAGGAAATAATCAAGGTTCTTTGGTTAAATGAACATGAACATTCATATTTATATGGACAGTTTTTGTTGGGACGACCGACCAAGAAAAACACAATGCTTGAAAATATCATATCCTGAGGCACTGTTTTGTTCTTATTCTGTTTTGTTGTCTTGTAGTTTTATCATCAACTGCCTGACTTTTCGACTTGGTATATGTATATACGTCGGCAAAAGTGCTTAACTAATACACGTATTATTAGTAAAATGTAAGCTTTTTGTAATTATAAGTGCACAAAAACGTATCCTTCACAAATTATAATACATCACGTTGCTTGAACTGAATTTTTCAACTTTTCCAGCTATTGACTCAATGCATCGAAAAATGCTCTCAGCCCGAAGATGTCGTGACCTTCCATTATTCCTGTAACTCAAATAAGTAACTATTTATGACAGGCAAAGAGATGGCTAGATGTGACAAGAGAGGAGAAATTTCCCCAGAATTTTTCTGTGCTATCTGACTCCGCAGATCTAGATTCTCGCTTCTCCGTAGACATATCACGTCTTCTTAAAAACAATTTTTACCACTCTTTTTTCTCCAAAAATATTGACAAAGGGATGAAAATGACATATTTTGGAGCACAACTCATTACGTATGACTTGGTTCTAGCTAACTGTCTTCTTGGAATACCTTCGCCACATACACGTACCTATATATCTATATATTCAAATTTTGTGTACCAAGTTTTGTAGTCTGCTCTTGCAGGATTGACTACGTAATAATAATGTTGTTGATGATGATAATGTCAGAGAAAGAGGGAGTGTGTAATAAAGCTTTACAGCAGAAAAAAATGAAACCAGGTTGATGATGCAATAAATTATCAATTTTTTCTTGTTTATTTGTATGTGTATCGTCAAAAATCACTATTATTATCGCTGTTTTGTTACATCGCCGAGCTGCTAATTTAAATTTACAATGCCCATCAATATCGTCTTCGTGAAAATGACAATAAATTTTATTAAACACTCTGCTCTTCTACGTATCCTCCGCACTCCACATTTTACTAATAATGATAGTCAACGGCAATGATAATAATATCTTATATACATGTAGTTCACTCTTTTTGTATTACTAGAGCTGCCACTGCTCTCATTATTTATGCATGCATGCATGCATCGCATTAAATATTTTGTAATACAGTCTTTCGGTTTCACTATAATTTATATCCATACTCCATACATGCATATTAGGTGCGCGCTGTGCACATACATTCAAATTGAGTACCTATATCTACGCTGCCATCACATCTCCATCTCTCGTCGTCATCATCATCATAGAATTTTCTGAAAAAGCCGGAAACTTTGAAGGTTGATTTAATAATTTGTTAATAAGAAAATTATAACGCATGGACGTTTTAGATGAGATATAGGATAAATAGTAAAAAGAAGAAAAAAATTATTTCACGAAAACAATTCCTGCTTTAGTTACGTACTTTAGCACTTTGGAGAGTTTTTTATATTTTTTATTTAAATCAGAGGAGCCTCCAAGTAGTATCTCGTATCAGCAGACAAAATTGTGCTGTATTCCTCTTGTCGCCACCTATTTCAACTTTCAAATTGCAGCTGACAATCAATCTTCCAATAGTAACTTGTAGTGTGCTCTAAAACGTACTTTAAAAATGGTCCGTATACTAGTCGCATGAATTGTTACAGCATTTGTTTACGAAACATTTAAATTTTTCCAGATCATGTTCTCATCTGCATACATTGTGGTTTTTGAGACAAAGTAAACTTTGTTTTGTAAGTAAAAACGAGATTTGTTGAGCTGATTATGGGCGCTTGTTTAAAACTACGTGTGCCCTGCATTTTCCTTTTGTCATTATCAGCGCTGTATCGAAATTCATCAGCACACTGGAAATGCATCAGAATATTTTGATTTGGATTAATAATACTTAACAGAAGCTATCAATCAGTTTCTCCATTTGCAATAGATTGTAACATTCAAAAATACATTATGTATCTATAAAAAAATGTTCAGAAAAGTCCAGATTTACGTTAGATTTCAACTAGCCCCCATTGACTTTGAAATAACTATGCTAAATTACACTTTAGTATTAGCCCCAGGCATTTATCTTGACTATTTTATCAATACCACTAAAAAATTGCTTGTACTCTGGTGTAAGCGAATTTTAAATTGATTTATTTAACACATCCCAAATCAAACTTTGTTATTTTCTCCGCAGATAAGTAACTTTACTTCTCTGAACTGATGATAAAAAATATCCTGTTGTTTTTCGAGAAGATTGCTCGTGGTCCTAAAAATTTTTAAAAAGTGAACATACACAGATGCTCATGTAACCCGGCATGCTCTATTGTTTCACCTTCTCTTGTTTTTATCTTTTACAAAAGGATCAGTTTTCACGAAAAACAGGAAAGCTTCATTGTTTTCAGTTTTTTCCTCAAAAACAAAAGTGTACGTTGAAATAAACAGCAGAGTTAGAGACGGGGTAAAATATGCTACAATACGGGAAACAGGTGCTAAATGAGAGAAAATTTGTAAGTGGAGAAACCGGTGCTTAAAATATAATGTGTTAATATACCCTACGGACATACGGAGCAACCACGTTTTATTAAAAAAGCTTTTTTGTAGTTTTACAATAATTTTAACAAAGTGTATTTCAAAGACAGGGAGCGTTTTGTAAGAATGGCAGATTTATTAGTCATTTGAAGGTGTAGAAAATGTGTAGACGTAATGTTAGGGGAAGGGAAGGTAATTATTTTTACGCTTCACTCGCACAATCAACTTTCAACTTCTCTGGTCACTTTGAACATAAAATTTTCTTTCTATAGTTGCGTTTTGTGCCTGTATATAACCAGGACCCATTATCATTATAGAAGTTTCCCGTGTTTCCTGTCCTTCTTTTTTTCAGTTAAAATAGCAACGACATTGATCACCAGTAATGAGAGGATTAGCAATACTACAGATCTTGAAAACTTTTACTTTTGCTGTGTTGTAACCGGAAATTACTGAATTGGGGTGGCCTGATGCAATTCTCTGCCACATTGCCGAAACTCTTGTTTTCGTTTCCCCCGCATTGTGCATGTTGGTCTTCTAAAATAGTAAATTCAGCTTCAATATAAAAAAATCGACAACTTTTTAAAGGTCGAAAAACCAAAAATAAGCTGCTGTTTGATCATTCACACAATTTCCTCACACCTTCAAACATAACATGCTAACGTGCTTGCGTACAAGTTTTTCAAGAAAGGCTTGTTTTGCACGTGTTGTGTATTTTGCTTTCTAAAGGCGACTTGCCGACTACCGCTTGTTGCCTTCCGCAGATCAGCACGACAACTGCTGGAAAGTCTGGCAACGAACCACGCGCAAGTATGTTGTGTGTACTGAAACGTTCCTCGCATTTCATCTGTTTACTTTACTTCCCGTCTTTCTCCTACCAGTCTTTGTGCATACTGCGTACTCTTAAGCCATCATCACTATGGTCTTCACTGAAGAAAAATCCTGTCTCCTGATACGGTCGTAATTGTCATAATCGTCATCGTCGCCTTTACAACTGCAATTGTTTCACAGCCACTTTGCCGACAGGGTACTAACAGCCCTGAATGACTGTCGACACAAGTGTATATGTTCACGACGGCAAGGATTATTCCAACCGATAACGGTGATTAGGTAAGACTTTGGTTTTCCTTCATCAAAATGCAAACAACAGAAAAACATTTATTCCCCAAAACGTCTTTTCGCTTTCTACAATTTTTATAATAACAAAAATGTTGATACCAACTTCTTCGTAGGAAATGGAGCGTTTACTATGCTACCCGAAAATATAAATTAATAACATTCGAAAGACAGGAATAATAGTGATAAGCACTCGTACAGAAATGTCCTCAAAGTCAACAGTACACAATTTTCCCCTTAATACATTCTCCAGCAAATATTTCATATTTTCATACTGCTCATTATACCGTAATATTAGATTAAGACACAAAATCTATAAGAAATCAATCATGAAACCCCAAAGAAACGAGTGACACGTCAAGCGCGGTAGCTAGTGTGCCAAGCCCCAAATAATATATCCCACTATACACACCTATGAGAAAAAGTCCGAAATAACAAAATTTTCTCCATTTTCTCGACTCCAAGTCAGTCATCAGCCAAGTAACCAATCACACAAAAAACCGATTATAAGCACACCACGCATTCACCATTACACATTAGTGTTTGTGTGTGTATGTGTGACTGGACATATTTTAGGCTGGCTGTATATTAACCGAATAATAATGACATTTTTCCATGACTGTCGATTGGAAGTTGAACATACGACATTGCCATAATATTCTTTCCCTCTCGCTATTTATACATTTTTTTCAATAATCACGTCGCCTTCCTTTTATTACTGCGGCAAAAAATTGTGCTTACATCACCCCTCATGTGTAGTTAATAAGATGTAATAAATAATTTTGTAAAGAGTAAAAACCAAAAAAAACTGGAGAGCTCACCTGTGCACTGCATAACTTCTTAGCCTACCCGGTGTAGTATGTTATCGTAAGCCACCACGCTTATCGCGATGATTTTTTTTAAATGTAGAGTATATAGTACATATACAGCACTGACAGTAAAACACGTTAAAGTAAACAATTGCAATAAAAATAGCACACTGTATTGCTCCACTTTAAAAATTGTATTAAAAATGCGTATTTAATATTCATTGAAATATCACACAAGCAGAAAACTATTAAAAAATGAACTTTTCAAGCCAATTTTTTTCTATTTTCCTTAGTGTTTTATCATCTTATTATCTCTGCTGACGTTGACGATTTTGTTTTGCAGTCAGCAGCACACACCACTTGTACAAACGTCAATGTCCTTTAGAAGACTGATATATATTTTGAGCACTCGTCATCATGCTCCCAATCGGCATTCCGTTGTGGTTTGCTGCTAATTTCACCCCAATGAACGACGAAAATGAATGACTAAACTGAAAACAGAAGCGCAGCCATGTAATTCCTATTAGCAAGCTGTAAAGCACTTCTCCCTTTTCCACTGCTCTTCTCTTCCACCCAACAAGCCACAGAGAAACCAGAGCGCGAGAGAGTCCAAATTAGAATTACAGTTTTTTTCTCTTTTGTCTCACTCACTCATTCCAAAACAGACGGGGAGAGGAATTAACAAGTAAAAAATAATTTGCATTGCAAAATATTGCTGCCTCTGCTGCTGCTGTGCTGCGTCTTATTTTCTTTTTGTAAAAACTCGTGGCACTTCTCTCTCTCTCTCTTTCAGACCGACAAGAGGAGAGACGGTAGAGAGAGACAATCCAATGTGTAAATACTTTTTCTCTCTGAGAGAGATTTTTTTTCTTCAGAGAGCAAATTACTAATTATACTAAACACAGAGAAAGAAAAAAACAAGGAGACAACAAACTATGTTGATAGAGGCAATAATGCCAGCAGCCGACTTTGTTGCACATAAAAAGTTGCCTTATTTGAAGAACATGCCACGTTGCTGATGATGGTACTACTGCTGACAAATAAGATGATGATAATGAAGTTGTAAACTTGATTAGTGTGTGGAGTGTTGTGGAGACAATATGTGAATATGAACATACTTTTTGGGTGTACTTCCCCACTACCACTGTCTGTTAATAATATAGCTTCATTTTCAGATGCTATAGATGTATTCTGCGGCATTGGGAAACTGATAAACTTTCCAACTTTAATGATTGTGGAGGACGAGCGAGGGTGATTAAGGGAAAAACTCATTTAAATTAGACTGATGAGTTTTTTGTATATACTTTACATTTTTATCAGTTCGTCAGTTTGTTCGGAGAGCAACCGTTGATAAATAATGAAGATAATACAATAATTAATTGTTGACGAACAAAAAATAATTTGCTTGTATGACGAGTTGCTCGTAATGTGTAAACTGCACAAACCACACAAGTTTTATCGAGTCCAGAGTTTCTTTCCACCTTATCTTTTCTGTTAATTATTGTTGATAAGA
The DNA here is from genome assembly GCA_027744055.1 of Callyntrura sp. NNG-2020. Classification (NCBI taxonomy): domain Eukaryota; kingdom Metazoa; phylum Arthropoda; class Collembola; order Entomobryomorpha; family Paronellidae; genus Callyntrura; species Callyntrura sp. NNG-2020. Next base: position 12,912 of record JAHZNE010005077.1, read on the forward strand.
AAATTTAATACGGCCAGCTTATCTCTTAGTCTCGATTACCATATTTTACAAGTTTGTCCACATGATTTGCATAAAAAGGCAATGCATCATGTGTACCACACAATAGTGTTTTTATCCATCTATTGAAGGATGTATGGATGATCATTGGTCGATACAGCACACGGAGAGTCACAAATAAACTGAGAAAAAATCTTAGTGGTAACACGGAAGCATTGTAGTACAATGTAGTGCTGTTCCAATAAATTAAGTCGCTTCAATCCAAAAAAATTAAATAAATTTGATGTCTTATTTTAATCAAGACATGTAGAGTTATATTTGCTTCAAGTGTCCAGTTGAAACACACAGGTACGGTCCGCGTATTTTCTTAAAGAAAGCGTACGCAGCACGTTGTTGTAGTATCATGCGCCGTGATGCGCGAGTATCTTGTTCTTGGCAAAAAAGCCGGTATATGATGATAAATATGTTCTCTCTGTCTTTTTTGCTTTTTTTTATCAACAGCGAGACGAAGTGGTCCTTATCGAGGAAAAAAAACCCACGCACACTTTTGTATACACAAGGCGCAATGTCAAGGGAGGTGAAAAACACTACTTTTCAGAGGAGTACCACTAGCTAGAGCTGTATTGGTACTTGGTTTATTTATCTTTGTTTATCGGGGAGAAGTGTGACGCGACGAGAGCTTGACGTTGTATGTTTCTATGTCTGATACGTTTCGACGCAGAACGGTCGACGGAGTTGCTCACGTCATGACAGTCAGTGTGGAACTAGTGTGCCTAGCACAGAGCCCAAAGGGGCATCCAGAATGGTCAGTAATTAAAAAGGAAAAGTGTAGCTCATTGGTCGCTCAAGAGTTTGCTGGCTAAGACATTGAAGATATCAGAAAGATTAGTACGGGCATATGTGTGTAAGTGTACATTATAGTTTTGTACGTATAGCAAAATGTATATAAGTTATATTGAAAATGCCTCATTACAACAGCAGCAGCAGCAGCAGCGTCGTCGTATAAAATGTATTTATCATTAGCAGCAGCAGTACTGCAACCTGAGTTTTTTTGGCATCATCATCATCAGGGAAGAAGCAACAAAAAACAACGAGCCACCGTGCCATGCCTTTCTATGTATTATTTATACAATATTATTTTATATATTATATTATCAAGCTTATGAACAAGTCAGTCAGTCAGTCCTTTCTTTGTACCTTTTTTTTCTCTTAGCCGTCCTCTCTACACACATTACACGCAAGGTAGACATGAACATGTATGGTTTTTTATAATATTATGTACATAGAAAAGTCGTATAAACTGACTTGTCGAGGAGCATGTGTGTTGTAAAGGCATTAACCAGAAATTACTAACTCTCTTCTCAGGTAAGTTTAGGCTTGTGAGTGTGCACACATGTACAGTAAAAACCTGTACATTGCATATTGGCAGCCAGTTTTTGTAACGTTCATATATATTGTTATATTGTTACCCACAACTTATTCACCGCGGCGGTACAGGATTGAAACATTGAAGCCTTCTTGCTGACTCTCTCAGTTTTGTTTCGTTCCTGATGTGATCCCTCTCATTATTTACAAAAGAAGAGAAAAAAGGTATCTGAAAAAATTTATCATTTTATTGTTATCCTTCACATCTTCCCAAACGAAAACGGACCTGTCCGCTCTGCTACATACTATTGCACGTACAACTGGGATTGCAAGCAGAGTGATACCAGTACAGCTGCAGAGAAGAGCCTTAAAACGTGAGTGTAAGACGTATCCTTAGAAAAAAATTGGTCTTACTCTTTTATGTAACTCAATACTTTTATGAGAAGGTAACAAAACGATAGGTTACGTACGTACGACAATGATGAAATATACGCTATTTTAATATTTGACAGAAAGGAGAAGAACCAGAAAATGCAAAGGTATAAAACGCATACTTGTGTATGTGCTGCTTAATGTTTCCGACAAAATACGTATAACTTGGTAATCTTGGTATATACGATAAAGCGGGGGTGAGAGAAGCTAGTATTATTGTTACAACTCTCCACTCTAGCGATACGGCGGCTGCGGCTGCTGCTGCTGCTGCTACACGGTTATTATCAGTCAGACATGCAGTCAACTGAAAGATTGGGTTATTGTTGCTTGTCTTTGGTACTGGCACTGGTGCTTACAAAGGTCCAGCCATTTAGACTCCACACTACTCCTACACAAGAATGATAATAATAATAACTATTAATGCAACTGCATATTATAAGTATACAGCGACGTTGGCGGCGGCGGCAGCAGCAGTATAAATGCTTGATCAGGATAAAAACAACGTTTTTCAATCAAACGGATTTATCAGTCAGCATACATCGTGGAGTGGCCGGTGGACTGTGTATTTATATGATGTCTGTCAATGTGTTAAAAGAAATGGAGTGTACCTACGTGTGTACATGTGCGTTGTTTTGTGTGCATTTGTTAATGACCGGACCTGACTTACGCTTTCATTTTGTAATACGGACATTATCAGTGTGTTACGATCTGAAAGAGATTTCGCGATTAGTCGGTACATAGCTGAAACTTGAGTACAGCAAAAGCCTGGCGTTTTTCGTGTAACTCTCTATAACATGCTTTGCCTAAAAACCGCTTTCTGCCGTTTTGCACCATTTTGTTCAGGAAATGTTCGGTTGGCTCCTTGTCAGAAGCGATTATTATTATTATCATTATCATCGTCCCGCTATCGTTAGTGAGTATCTTGAAAGGTTGACCGATTCCGACAAATTTAACAACAAAAACATTTAATCAGCACAGTGCACATGATAAAGGTGAAGAAAAAAAGGTTCGAGGAAACGTTATATGCATGCCCTGCCATAAACACAAGATTTATTTCGTAAATTAAAAAATAAATAAGTAAAAACTATAAAAAACGAGAAAATATGTGCATTAACGTTTTTTCAATTAATGACGACAATGAATCAACTAGAAAATTAAAACGTTCTGACTACCAGCCAGCCCCAGCAGTATTCTTCTTTTCTTAGCCAAGTTGCAAATTGTAGTAGTAGTAGTAGTAGCTGTATCCATCATTTAGTCAACCTTGACAATTAACACGCATGCACAACAATGATAAATCTCACCTATCAACTCTGTAAAAACTTGTCATATCCTTAACCCCAGCATTATTACGATCGTTATCATAAGCATCATGAAAGCTGTCAGTTTTATACATGTTTTGCACAGCTATTTATGCAAATATTGTTTCATTTTTCATAGTCTCTGAATTTTTTAGTCTTCTTATTTAATTATAATTTTAATATGTATTAATTTTTTCGCTTAAACTAGCTTGCCTTGCTGAGCTAAGTCCACTACTGGGTACAAAAGTGACCGTTCACATATTATTCATACGCCTTTTGGCTCTCTTATAAGATATCAACATGCCCATATCACTATGTATATTACAGCTCCTGTGTAAACAACTTGTTTCAAGAGAGATAAACTTGCTTTTAATTTTTATCCCGACGCTCACATCACCGTGTACATTATACACTTGAAGTTTGGCATATCGGTCAATTATTCCTGTCATGCTCATCCCCATCTTAATTTTTACAGACGCAGAAGAATTTTGCGCGTATGACAAATAAGCAAGTAGGTACGCATCACACATACCTTTATACTTTATGCATATAATTTAAGCTCCGCAGTACTGTCCTCCTCGTCATTTTCATCATCACTTGTTCTTCTTCTCCAAAAAGCAGCATCAGGCATGATTTTGATTATCATTATTAGGATTATAACTAATACAGGCAGGAAAGGTGGTGGTGGTAATAAATGAACACTAGAGTTTCATAAAGCATCAAGGGAAAAGCGTGTGCACTCATGACATATATGTATGCAGCAGCAAAGCAACACAACAACACAACCGTACACACAAGGCTCAGTAGTACTAATGGCAATAATAAACCAACTTATATTTTATTCCTCTCCAACTACCTGCTTTGCATAAAAAATACTACAATTACAGCTCACTTGCTTACAAATACAATTCACAGAATAAAACGCTTGTCCGCTTATCTGTCTGGTTTGTCTGCTCTCCCAAAATGTGAATGGAGTTTCTACCATTGCGTTATGTGAAGGAAGCCATATATTTGCATCGACTTTCTTGCATTGCATTCTTTTGTCGTGAAATTTAATATACACTATTCCAGCTTCCCCATCGAAAGTCCAGCAACAACAGAGCAACCATTCACAAAAACACATTCTGTCCGAGTCCGAAGAAGGAAAGAATAACAATATATGTCTAATATGCGTATTCTCATCCTGCTTCTTCGTTTTTATTTCATGGAACAGGTCTCTCTCCGCATGCATATGTATCACCTATTCATCATGTATTCATGAAAACTATTTTTCTCGTTTCCAGCGTACTACTACCACATCAGACCTGGTTTTGGCTAGGGCTCATTCACTATATACCTTCGTCTTCGTCAGTGCTGCTTCAGTATATAAGACGCATACTTACGCTCTCAGCAGGTTTCATGACATGTCGATAAAGTAAAAAAGAGCAGCAGAAAAAAAGGAGACAAGGTGTTCTATTAGCTTATAAAAATCAATGAAAAATCAAAAATCATTATATTATATTGAAGAGTGCCACAGTCAGGATGATTATGATGAGGATAATAATAATGCAAATGAATGATGATGATCGAGACTTTTTTCTCATTGATCATCAAAAAAATCTGTCTAAAGAAAGAGAGAGAGAGAGAATGATATTTTTCCCATTGTCATTTGGTTGATATGTGTAATGTGGGGTTTGTTAGCAGAAAAAATGAATTTTCTTTAATAGATCATGATATGCATGTAATAATAGAATGAGTTGCATACATTATCATTATAAGTAGAAGAAATCACTGCGAGTGTGCGTTGCTTTTCTTTATTACTATTACTGGCACGACCACCACACGTCTAACTTTGATGATGATGATAATGACTAGAGATGATCGTCTGCCTGCTGCTCTGTATAGTTATGTGATCGTGCACAACCATCATTTATTATTTATTAACAAAATAATAATCACTCTTCACTTTAGACGAGAGTCTTTCATTCATTTTTCATTTCGCTCTGTCTCTCGCTCTAGAATACAAATCTAATCTAATCCAATCGTATAGATCTATCTTCGTTGTCATCATCATCATCGCCGCCGCCACCACCACCACTGGCCTGTTTCGTTATTTCTCTCATTCATCCGTAAAAGATTGAGAGAAAGGAAAATTCTTCGCATTCCTTCATATTGTGCATTTTTTCTAACAACATGACACACTACAACATGATGCGAGAGCCCTTGTTAGATTTTGACTCATTGATGAAAATAGTGTGATTGGCGGGGTCGGCCAATACCAAGGATGAAAGTGTTGAAGGAGGATGGTGTGTTACTCTATGGTTTCCTTTAATCACTTTAGTTATTGTAACGACAACAATCCTGAAAGCAAGATGATCAGTCGGATGATAATGATAATGAGGAACAACTCTTTAAGTAGACAGCCAGTAAGGAACACGGAGCTTGGAATTTTTTTTTAAAGACGAATATAATAAGTTGTGCATATAGGGAGAGGCAAACTCTACATTATTGTACTATTACTACTCTGGGACGATCATCATAAAGTTGTTGATGAGGAATAAAAAAGTGTTTCTTCTGTTACATAGTATTTCTGTGTTCGTATTTTGTATAATCATTATGAATTATCATTATCATCATCATGATTGGAGATGCTTGACCACATATGGTGAGCACAGAATGAGTCAAGAATGATTACGTACGTTTTAGAAAAAAATCAACCAATGCAAAAAAACAACAAGATGATGATGATGTAGTAAGCAAACCAGCAAGAGATATATAAAGTTCAGCCAACTTTGGGTTTTAGGCGGTGGTGATGCGCTGTGATGCTAGTGGCCTTTGGTATGTACGTTTGTTGTGTTGGATATGTACACAAGATGAAGAGGAGAAGAAAAATGCCTTTGAACTTGTATTAATTAACACCTACACGTAAATATTTTTACAGTACTGTTGCATATAAATATGCACAAGCACTCCGGGTAGGGACAAAGGGGATGATGCACGATTGCACGGTAGAAATAATATGATGCTTGTGTACATGGCACAGTGTGGACGAAATTAAAAGGATTAGCCCCAACGCATTCTTTTGTCGTGATGCACGGTGCTTAAACCATTTGAAATTTGTAATTAGCTGTAAAACACCTGTCTTTTAGAATGAAGTGGGGTGCTCATAATACTAATGTGAATTTTTGACATGAAGGCAGGTAGAGAGGAAGAAAAAAGAAAATAATGAAAAAATTAACCACATGTACCTACCTGTTTTGCGTATTCGTTCTTCCTTGCAACAAGACAAAAGACAAGACAAGTAAGAGCAACGGACAACTACAAAAATAGACAGGGATTCCTTGTTCCACCTCCCGTTCCTGTCTTCCTTGATATCTTTAAGCGGTCCAAAGCAGCCAGCAGCGGTAGATCTGTTCAATGCAACAAAAAATGCATACATATGAGCTCGAATCGAACAGGAGGTAGTAATAATGAATAGCTCGTCGCGGTGTATCTCTCTCCCTCTCTGGTGGTGTGGCTAATATACATATTCATAAGTATAATAATAATAACAACAATAATAATATAAAAGGATTGATTGCACGAAGAAGCAGAAGGGTAGTAACCCTTTGAGACCCCTCTTCTCAGGGTGCTAATTGAGGGTGGTCGTACCAAATTATTTTGAGACTCATGTAGTCATGTATACACATATGTAAATACCTAGTGATGCTCCGCTCGACTAGATGCAGGTGTGTACATCATTGCTTGCATACCTTCAACCTGTTCAGTAATAATAACAACAACGGCAGCACCAATCGTAGTAAAACTACACAATATAACATATACCTATACAGATGATAGTTTGTTAAAGCAAAGTAGAAGATTGAAGAAGAAAAAATAGAAATTTGAGTGTAGCTGTTTCTGAACTCACAAACTCTCCCTCTCGCTCTCTGGACACACAATTTAACATTTTATCAGGGAGCATGATCATCATCGTCAGGACCGTTTAACAAAAGTGACTTGACTTGTTTGTGTGTGTGTGTGTATGTGTGTGTGCGTATGTATGTGTTTGAGACAGTGTGAATGAGTGACTGTCTTGCTTGACTTCAAGTACTTGTTCCTAGTAGCATTTAAAATGGTATAATGAGGCCGAGATTTTAAGGGAAACTGAACAAGCAGAGAAAAATAAGGAACGCCTAACTTTAGTAATAATAACATTAACAAGACCGTCATCAGCAACAACAAGATGCCAACACCATATATGTATGCGAATGAGGGAGCACAAGAGGGAATTTTTTAAATCTAAAGAATTTTTTACGATCATAGAGCAGTAATCCAATCCGAAAGATGTAAAAGTAGGCATAATAAAAATACCTACGTGGTATAAAAAAGTATTAAAGTGATGATGAGAATAGCATATAATTTTTATACAAAATCTTTTTTGTAGGAAAAAAAGTTTCTTATTTCCATTTTCTGAAGACGCATGTACATAATTGTCAAAGGCATACAAGAGTACTCGCAACCTCATAAACGTTTCGTAGATTAATGCTCTAAAAAATATGTATATGCTTATTTTATGAGAGAAAAGAGAAGAAAGAAGACGAGAATTTTTTATGTAGACCATAAATTAGGGCTCATTAAAAAATCGCTTTATTCACTACTCATCCTTGGTCAAGAATGATTTTCCTCTCTGAAATTTGAAGTACTTCACACGATCTTTTATATTGCACATCCTAATGTCGTGGTATCATCATAACAGTACCAAAATGTTATCGTAGTAATAATAATGATAATGGCTGCAAGCAAGGAAGAAGAATCAAAAGAAAACCAAAACGAAAAGAGGAAAGAATAATATGAGTCGAGTCGAGAGTTACCTGTGCTTGCACCTTTTTAAACTGACCTTCTAGCAACAAGAACAACAACAATAATCAGCGTCCTATAGTGAAGGGAACAACCAACAGATTATTTTAATGATGATGGGTGAACTACACGAAAAAACTACCTAAATAACATAACTGTGATCTGATCATCCTGTATCGCACGGGATGATGATCTAGAAAATATCTGCTAGTGTCCCTGTTGATTAAGCTTAGCAAGTCTGATGGTGCAGACAGCAGATTAAAAAAAACGTAACCGAAATTTTCTAACAAGGTTCATTTTTACACGGCGAAAGAAGACGGAGATTTTTTAGCCAAGTTGTTTGTATAAATGAAAGGCCAGAGAGAAAAAGGAAAGGGGATAGTTATGGAACCAATACCATATTCCTCTTCTTCCATTTGACGAGGCAATAACCGAACAAACCGAAGAAGAAGCAGCAGTAATGGTGAATATTGTACAGGAGAGAGAGAGAGAGAGAGAGAAAATATTATCTGTTTCATGTTTCATCGTTATGCATGCCGAAGGCAATTTTTTAGCCAAGATTATTGGCCAAATCAAAATGGGTGCTTTATGGGATATGTATGCCCTGTACGTAGAAACACGTAAAAAAGTAAAGTATTTTACATATCTGTTGTCTTGAAAAAAAGATCATAATATATATCCGCTTACGTATAAACTGTCCACAGCGTCATTTCTGTTATTATTATGCAAGAAAAGGAAACAAAGTATGCTGAGAGATTTTTTAATACTTTTTAAGTATTTTTATCGTGAACTGTCTGACAGTATCTACAACGAGGAGAGAGAAAGAGTGAACAAGCTAAGAATTTGCACAAAAGAGATTTTCACAAGAGGAGAGGAGAGAACAATATGAGAAAATGGCTTGAATCAATACAAAATAGTGTATTTACAAAGCATTGTATTGTAATCTCTGTTCATAATATTATGCAAGAAAAAAGAAACGAACCCAATGAAACTAGACTACTTTTAGTGGCCACGCAATGTACGTTTGTATGACAGCCACTGTACCGGCATACATACATCATTTACTGTATAGCTTTCCTTGGCGCAGATTACATTCATACAAGCTCAACAACTAGGAAAGCTGTTGGCAAGTTGGTACTTTTGCCTCTCCCGTTTTTGCTTATTATTATAACAAGATTCGCCTTTAAATCTTTATTGGAGCACCACGCAAACAGTCGAGCTTATTTTTTTCTTTTTCTTTCGTCTTCTTCCAAAATTGTCGAGTAATCCTCCTCATGATAATAATATTGTTGTTTGGGTGCCTATGCCTTGTGCTCATCGTCAGTAACTTGCTCTATTATATTTTATCGAGGGGCAGGCAAAGGAGCAGAATTCTCATATTGATGCAAATAATAATAATAATATAATAATAATAAATATGATATAATAAAAAAGAGGCAGGCAGAAGAGGATCATCATGTGCAACACTACCACGAGCGTTGTCAAGAAGGAGAAGAAGAAGACTCCCAACACCCATCATCATCATCATCATCATTGATAATATTTCGTAAACGATTGAAATATTGGCTTTTTTCTTGAGAGCATCAACATCGTCATCATCACCCTTCTACAAACTACCCAAGCTTTCATAGCATAACGAGGTGGTGGTAGTGGTGGAAGTTTAAAGTGGAAAAGAGAATAAAATTATAAAGGTGTAAGGAAAGGGATGAACCATATCGTTATAAAATAATATAAAAATATCACATCATCATCACGCCAACAACGTTGTGGAGCGGTGAGAGAGGGAGAGTGCCAGGAGAACAGAGAGTAGCAGGAGAGCACCCGAGCTAATAATATTAGTTTACTTGAAAATATGAAGAAAAAGAACAAGACGAGAGGTGAACAAGATGGTTGTGTTGGATGCTCGGCTCTTTTTGGTTAGTGGCCACAAGTAAAAGAAGAGATGATCTGCATAGTTAGAATAATAATGACGATAACGACCATAAAATCACAGAGAGAGAGAGAGCAGAATTTGTTGCATATATTGGATATAAAAATGAACTTGATAATAATATTACAAGCAGGTTGAATGAATATGCATACTACGATATGATTATAGAAAAATATGTACATGATTTTCTCCGCAGGGCGTTGGAGAATTTTTTAACGATAAAATAAAATAGAATGCATGTATCATGCGTGATATGATGGTCAGGTTTATGAAATTGTAGCATGGTGTTATATAAAGGAGAAATGGTCAAAACCTGAAATGTCTTCGGATCATGATCATGACCGTACATACATAGTTGGTAGGAATGCAATAATAATATGCAGTCTCTATCTATCTTGAATTAACACCTTTAATTGCGCTAATAATTGCAACCTTGGCTTAAGAAAGAAACACGAAGGCGTAATTACCCAAAGACATGGACCGGGCATGCCCTTTAGTCAGTCAGTCAATCCAGCAACATCACAGAGCGAAGCGAATAGAGATACAAGGCAATGGCGATGATCATTGGCAATGAGGGTAACGTTCATTGTTTCAGAGAGACAGAAAGAAATGCCATGCAAGCATGGCACAAAAATCAAGAAGATGTTTGATGTCGATTAAGTAGAAGCGGAACGGGACGGACGGATTTTTAGAAAGAGATAAAAAATGTACGAAGAAGTAACACTATTATGGCTGTTGGCTGTAAAGTTGTTGAGTTGTTAGAGGTGGTGGTGGTGATGGTGGCGGGGTAATGGTGCGGATACCCTTTTACACCATCGTAATAATAATGATAATGAATATTCAAAAATTCTGTCTGGGCATAAGGATGTCATATATCAAGCTCAATACTCTTGAAGACTCACCCTTAATGAGCGATAGAAACAAGGCGAAAGACGAGAAGATCTCATCATCATCATTATTTTGATCATGGGATCATGAGAGTGGGCATGACCACGATGATGATGCTGATCATCGGGTTCTCTTTTTTAAATCTTCGACACTTGCATATTAAATACCACAATAATAATATATTATCTGGTTGGCAGTAGGTTGGTGTGATGGAAAAAATGTAACTTTTATTTCTCCAAGGGTAAAAATAAAATAAAAGGCATATGGTCAATATAAAAGCATGGATTTAGAGATTAATTTTATTCGTTACCAGCTATGCATTTTAACCGTTTTAACTGTTGGTGTACCTTGTATACTCTATAAAGAGCACATTAAGTAAAATAATTTATGTGAATAGTTTAATTGTATACTGTAGGGAGTTCAGTTAACTGACAATCAGTGGCATCGATGAACTTCTATGGTTCAGAATCGAGAGCCAATGATGAGTGTATAAGTAGCAAGACAGTATTAATTGAACTTTTGTGACCTTACGCCAGTTAAAGTCTACTTTTAGACTACAAATTACAATCTTTAAATGGAAAAAGAAATTTAGTTTAGAGACTTAAATTATTTGAGAAAGCTTCTTTACAAATTTTGCCAGATAAAGAAAATATTACGTAATAAAAAGCTATAAAACTAATTTTCGCTACGTTGTCTATACGCTTTTGGCTCCGTAGCTACTGCTGCGCTACCAGCGTAAAACGCCTTTCTTCCACAAAGAGCTTTCTTTAGTGAAATGGAGAAAGTGAATTTGGACTTTGTGGGATGATACTGTCGCAAGAGAGAAATTCCAGCGCACTATTAGATGCGTATGCATGATTTACTTCTTCTCCAATTTCCTTCAGCTTTGCTCACCCTGTATTTATTATGCATATTTGCCCTGCTCCGGATTTCTTGAAATGCCTAAAATACCATCATTATTTGTCATTGCCTTCAGTTGATGATCCTTGTATTCCATCGAAATAAGAAAGTTTCACTATGTAATGAAGTGCCCATTTCCATATTACAACCATGTTTGCACCACCAGAGAAATACAATAACTCAATCACTACACTACAGCTATACTTCCAGTATATCTAATAAACCACAGTTTACAAGATAAAAACAAAAAAAACGGACAGAAACATCTTTCCTTGGAAAATTTGGCTGCTTGTAAAATAAAAAGTGCATTATATAATGTGGCGTAGCCACACACACACACACATACATAGAGCCACGAGATGGAATCACTATAATGAGCAATTGCTAGCAGAAACAGACGAACTGCAAGACGAGACGATGAACATGAGAGGCGATACGAGACGAGGGGACGAACGAACTTTTTCATGTCAATTTTTTAAAATAAAAATAAGTGCTGTATAGGTATATTCGTCACTTGGTATATCCTATGCAATAATGAACCACCTATGTATATATTTCTATTACTATATATGTTTTTGCATTTATAGAATCAAAATCTATATCGTGCTGATTAGATCGATACTGGTCTCTCCACCATCATCGCCACTACACCAACTAAGGCTACTACCTCCACCACCGCCATCATCATCATCGCCATCAGGATCATGATGGCTTTATATATTATTATGTTCACTTTGTTGGTCGGTCGGTTATTCGCTGTTCTTTTTTTGGATTTTCGCCTCTCTCTCTCTCTCTGTTCTGTGTTCTGATCATGTTCATCATCTATTCTTGTGATGTGGCTTCAAATGCGGTGATGGTTGTGAGGATCAAGTGAAAAAAAAAGAAAAAATGCCCCGTTTTTTAACGAAACCAATAGTATATAACCCAATACTCCATATACTTTCCAATTTCACATATCACACACGAGAATATCATATGCAATGCAGTGCTAGCATCCACCTTATATCCCTTTGCTGTTATATAATCTAGCCCATCTATATAGATGCAGAATATATTACACAAGATTAAAGCCTTGCAGAGAGATATTATGCCGTTGCCATCATCATCCTACACACTCTCTTTTCCCTCGACTTTTTTATTAACCCCTCCAACCATTTTTGATTCTGGGAAATACAGTTTTTTCCACTGTTATGAAAAAGAGAATAATACTCGGTATATATGGTCGGGACGCCGCCGTACTTTCCAATGCCACAACAGAGGACCAAAGACCAAAACGTTTTTATATTATTTTATGCATAATATAAATAGTGAATGCCTCCAGAGTCTATACGTTCTCAATACAGTGTGGTGGAGTTGGTGGTGGTGGTTGTCGGTAATGGCGCTACTGTTGTAGATTGAGAAGTTGAATCGCATATAATTTTTATGATGACTTTATACTTACTTTACATTACTTACAGAAACAGTAATACAGCACAGCAGAAAAAAAACTTGGTTCTTGATAGAGGAAAGACCTGGAGAGGAAAAGAAGGGAGAGAGAAGAAAATGATAAGTAAACTTTGCATTATATTATGCATGCATTATATAAGTATGTATGACTCCACACATCTTTCTCCTCTGCTTTCTAGATAACGTCCTGCGTCCTTTCCATAGTCGTTGTCGTTGTCGTCGTCACAGTGGTCTACCGTATTTTTTAGAATAAAAGAAAGGCGACCGGGTTTGTGGAACATAAATACGGTGATACTACTACTCCATACACATAAGTACTACGAATAATACTTATTTTTTTAAAGTACAAAGTGGTAAGTAAAATTCCAATGATGTACGTAGGAATATATCAACCAGACCTACTCCGTGTTTACATATGTAGATGCATACCCTCAAAGGTATATCTATGTATGTGTATTTCTTCATCAAAAAATAAGACAAGCTTAATATTTTCCCCCTTTTTCATTCTCTTTGCATTTTATTTTCATTTCCTTTTTTCTTTCCCTGTACCTACCTACCTTAGTACCAATTCCCGTCTCTTTCCTATTCTGCAGCAACCATCTCACTCGACTGACACATACATACTTCAAGTAATAATAATAATGTACTTGAAGTGTACTAACTTTTGTGAGCACAACTGATGGGAGTACAGCCGCGTACCAAAATCATATGTATGTGGCAGCATAGGTGCTTGTAGTATTACGCTATTCCTCTGGTTAGTCATCTTCCTTTTTTAAAAAGAAGAGAAAAGTAAAAAGTCTGTTATTTCCTTTACACACTTGACTCCCATCTCAGCAGCAGCAGCAGCAGCAGCAAAAGCTCGTTATGTACAATCTTACTTTTAGCCTTTCTTTCCTTGTTACAACTACCACCACCATCACTACCACCAACGCTTGTGCTGCTGTTGATGTGCATGTATTTTTTTTTCTTTTTGCTTGTCTTCAATTTTAACCAGGAAACTTGCGCACTTGCTTGCATCACAAAAAATATTAGCAACAAGAGAAAAAGAGACAGCCGTGCTTTAGCCTTTTGTTGTTCTCTCTCTCTCTCTCTCTCTCTCTCTATCTGCTCTCTTTCAAGTAGAGTAAGTACTTTTTATTATAAACAGGGGAAAAGGTGCCACCATCATCACTAGTATGGTATGTATGTAGTGTTTTTCAACAACTTTTACTCTTATTTCCTTTTCAACCCTTTTTTTCTTCATCATCATCGCCATCTTATACGCCTTCATGTCGTGTGTATATGTGTATGCATAAGTAACAAGCATCTTTCTCTCTTGTGCAAGTGAAGTGCACACACACGCTCTCTCTCTCTCTTTCTCTGTTGCTGCTGCTGATGATGTACTTGTTAGTTACTCGTACGTACGTACGAGTACATCGTAAAAAGTACAAAACTTTTCCTTCTCTCGTACGCGTTCTCTCTCTTTACTTGTCTCCCTAATCGATATTCGACAAACCCTTTCCTTCATTACTATTCCTACTATTATTATTATCATTACCATTCCCCATTTTTTTTTACTTTTTACCGAAAGAAAACTTTTTTCCATAATAAAAATAAAATAATAATAATAAAAGACTTTTGATAGAGTCTGGTCGCTTTTTGTTTTGTACTGAGAATAATTTCCATATTCGTGGAAAGTAGGTAGGCATGTATATTTTCCCTTGTTGTCGGTTTTGTAGTATTTCCCTACAATAACGGGTTTCTGCACTTTGACAATTGTTTGCGATGTTGATGAGTGTTCTTTTTCTTTACTTTTTCCATCATTACAGCTAATGGTGGCACTCAATTCAAATAGGCACGCTGAAAAATAGGAGCATTTTCAATCTGAGAAGGGACTGGTGATGGCGGGTGGCTCTTTCGTTGTATGACCAACTGATGTGTATAATAGAACAGCAACATATAAAAAATGCATGTACCATATCCCAAGTCCCAAGTGGTATTCTCTAGTTTTCATTCTACTACTGTCCCGAAAGAAAGTAACTTCCACTGTTGATTCTAACCACCACAACATCTCTTCAAAAGGATGACCAATACTGCTCTTGTATGGCTGTTTAGTCTGTTAGCTTTTACTTAAGGTAAATGGAAATGTGTGTACCACGTACACACCCGTACCTACACCTATTTTCAAAAAAAGCTAGGAAATCCTGCAGTTATGTGTATCCTTTTTTGCCAATCCTAATATTGCACATAGTAATAGCATCAGCAACAGGTTCAACAGAATACCAATAAAGAGGCAAGTAACATTTAAAAACATCATAGAAAAAGACGCCACCTCAAATTACATATTCTTGTGAGGCATCATGTCTTCAAGCTCTTTGTTTGTTTTTTTTTATTTATTTTTGTATCGTGCTGTTTGCTGTTAATGCTTCTAAAGAGTGTTAAAGGTATTTGCGAATCGCGAATTGATTTGACCCAGTATAATTACTTGAAAGATAACAAAACAAGTAATTTGTGGAGTTGTTTATTGCATCAGCAAATAAATTAACTTTGATGATAAAAGAAGTAATACCTACGGACTGTCATTATCATCAGCTGTACACAACTCTAGTATTTTTAGTGGAGTCTATATGGATGTATTTACCTACCTATGTGGGAAAAATTTCGCATTCCATTCACGTTTTATCATTAAAAACACTTTGAAAAGTGCTGAAAGGCTCGTGCTGTCAACAAGCTAATCTTATTTTTTCACGGTACCTACCAGTACTGCTATTAGTAATCTAGGTATATACAGCAGGAACCTACTGGGTATATATATGTAGTCAACTTGTGAGTAGGATTCTCACAATAATGAATGAATTACATTAAATGTAATGTGAATGGGATAAAATGTGACATGACTATCGTCTTGCTGTGCCTTGTAGAGAGTCAGCGAGCATTTTGCGACAAACTCACGGAGAGAGAGAGAGCACAAAAATAAGGAGAGGAGACCCAGTTGGACAACATCAATAAAGGCCATATAGATAAGGAATCACACAAGCATTGTTTCCACCTCAATCTCATTTTGAGTGCCTTCTTTTTTCGCTAGCTGTTGCGGCTTTCTTAGGCATTTTAAGGAGAAACGGCAGTTGTGTGCGACAAAATAGTTTTGCGGAGGAGCAGGAGCAATAGTGTGTGTGCAGTGCACAAGCAGAAAATGTTTATTGCACGGTGCTGTGAAGCTAGTAGTAGTAGTTACCTTGAAAGTGTGTACAAAAGACAGAGACATGCATAATGGGCCCAATGAAATATTGTAATGTAACTTGGAAGATTGCACCAACTTGACAAAACATTCTTCAGCCTGGCTACTTTTCTTGCTGGTGGTGGTGATGATGGTTTTGGCGGTGGTTGCTGGTTGGACTGACTTATGAACTTGCCTTGAAAGGCTTTGCTACTACGTTGATGCACTACTGGTACTATTATACAACTTGGTTGATTACTGTGTGGTTAGTAGGGAGTTCAGTGAAATTGAGATGAGAGCTCAGATGGCAATAGTGCGTTCATTTCTCATTCACTTTCCATTTCCACGTCTGCTCTCACTCTGTAAAGGAGGCAAAAAAAGTGAATACGTGTGCCGGACGCGCAATAATAATAATAATGTTTTTGTGATGGACAAGGGAAATTAGCTAAAATGTTTTTTCTTTACTTTTTAAGTAAAAAAATAATGTGATGACAATATGAATGTAAGTATAAAGAAAACGTAACCAGAAAATGCCATACAGACTAATAAACTGTAGACCGACCCGGACCGGACCTCTCCATGAAGCAGACCTGTTGCGATAATGGGTACACTACCATTTACACCCTCCCATTTAACTAATTACTTATGTAAGCCCCTTGTGCAAATAAGATGGATAGATGAAACCCACAAGTTACAAGACTGAAAAAAATCTTTCTTTCTCACTTTCAAAATATTTAATTTCATTCTGGACAAGTTATATTGTGAGCAAGCATGGCAAGCCAGCAATCTTAAAAGCTTTCATGCTGATACAGGATACATCTCTCTCCTCTCTTTTATAGAGAACGCCATGTCTTTCTAGTAAGCATGCCCATGTAGTAGTTTGTTATTCCACACACTTTTGTTGTGGTGGTGCTTGCTTTTTGAGAAGCAACTTTCTTGCCTGTTTGCCTGCATCAAAATTAATCCTAGAGTTTATTACATCTGTCAATCCAGTCAGTCAACATTCACAAAAAGAAGAGACGTGATGTTGGTGTTGGTGGCGGTGGATGTACACATCTTCTCCTCTCCCTGTTTTGATTGGAATGCATATATACCCACCTTGTTAATATTTCGTAAGGACAGGTATTTTTGGAGGGAGAGAGAGAGAGAGAGAGGTACACAGGCACAATTAAAAAATTTTCAGTTACATAATAAGCAAACATAACAAGCTGTATACAACAGGATGATCGTGATCAGATTGTGTATTTTTATAATAGTTGCCTACCTGTGTAAATTCTGCCTATAACGATATAGTTAGCGATGTAAGCAGAGGAAACAACAAAAGACACAGAAAAGTCAAATATAAATGCCCTCGCTTAATATTAGTTTATCTCCACAGAAAATCGTCAGTGTTCACATTGAAGACGACGACAAGCGAGACAACGATTTGATTTGACACAGGAGAGAAAAAAACTTTTGGACAACCTCCGTCACAAGTCACAACCTTGCTTGCTTTTTTTATTCTGGATCGTCCTGTGCACCTCTCGAAACACGGAATCCTTTTTCAGTGTCGAGCGAGCGTTTAATTTGATGATGATTATAATAATATTGAAAATGATGATTAGGTTTAGGTTGAGTTACCCAATATTGTATTAGTATGCAAACGAAAAGGAAGATACCCAATGTTGTCCTCTCCCTCTCCGCATTTCTCCATTACATCAGGTAAAATTCAACTTCCAATTCTTTAAATGAGAATAAGACTGGCCCACGAAGGAACAAAACTGCTTGTGTCGTATGTAGATTTTTTCTGGTGTAGTTGTTGTTGGTGGAGGTGGCGGTGTTTGTTGCTGTTTTGATGATGAGGGTTGACTTTTACGATAGGAAAGAAGAAACTGTTTACCTTACGTTATGTATCTGTCATCGTAGGCATATATACCGACGTAGTTGGTGTGTGGATGGATAGTTTTAGATTTTTATTATGCAGTAGTAGTATCCTTCGGTCGTCGTAGTATGTATGTTTCTTTCGCTTGATGCTTCATATATGATTCTTCACGTTCTTCACGACGACGATGATGATTTCTCGTCAACTTGTCATTGTACATCGTATCGCCGTTCGTTCGGTCGTTCCTCGTAACAGTTAGAGATCTAATCGTACATTTTTTTAACGAAGGAAATGCCTAATACCACCCAGAGTTGACAATTACTAGTGACTGGCATTACAATGACTGTGTGATCGTAAAAACGAAAAGAAGACGAGGACGACGAAGAAGAAGAAAAGCTTTCTAATTAAAATTCTACTCAAAGAGACGGATTTTGTGACATTATTCAATCTGACTCTGATAAGCTCATTACCAAGTCATACGAAAAAGCAACAAACCAAGAAAAAAAGAGACGAGCAAGGAAAGTTTTTTTCTTATTTGTTTTGTTCTAAACAAATAACAAGATTGGTTTTTGGTTATTTTATTTGACTGGTAGGTAGTGTAAATATAAGCAAGTATCATTTCATTGTCATCATCATTATCGAGTTGCTAGCTATATATTTCAAGTATTACAATAAATGTGGTTATACCTAATCACATTGAAATTAATGATTTTAGCATTTAAAACAAGAATGTAAAATAATCATTATCATCGTCATCATCATCATGGCAAGTTGGGACCACAACGTATTTTTTATATTTTCGGAGACTGTCAGATCGTCAGCAAGAGAAAATGATTTTAAACCCTAAATTTTATTTCATCTTAAAAAGTTTTAAACCATTTTCGGCAGAGAAAAATTCAAAAAAGCATTTTTAATCATTCTCATCATCATCTTAAAAAAATTACTCACTGACTCATGAGGATGATCATGAAAGGAGAAAACTTTGGTGGGTCAAAAGTATGCAATGGTGTGCACACACTAAGCTAGTTCACTCTTCATCTTTGTCCGGCTCGGCGGAGCAAAGTCCATTCCACCATCGTCATAAAAATTTTCTTTTAAAAGAATGACTAGTTGGTTACCCCAAGTAAAATCAAGTGGAAAAAATCCACAGGATTTTTTTCTATCTCCATTGTTGTGTTGATAATATTACTTATTATTTTTATTAGTAAATATATCCGTTCGGTTTTTACAACAGAAGAAGAAATAATGGAAAGAGCGAAAAGAAGATTCCTGCCTTTTTTCTACGGACAAGTAAATAAGTAAAGTTGACCTTTTCTTGTAACTTCTTTGGAGCAGCCGGAGAAGATTCACTTTTTCTTAAAAAGCCAAAGTCAACATTGCATTATTATTGAACGTCGACGACGGCATGTGAGCAAAATACCAAAAATTGGTCGTGGGACGATTTTTCTCATAAAGAGAATTTTACTTTTTATTATTGTATGTGTACAGATATTATAGATTTCGTAGTTGTTTTCTTTCAGTTCAAAGAACAAGATGAAAATCCTTTATATAAGTATTCTTTTTTGTCGATCGGGATGCTGCTGCTGGTGATGATGATCAAAGCTTCTTCCCAAGCAAAGAAAAAAGTCATAGTGTTACTGTCTCATTCTCAGCTAAAGAAGCTACACGTAAGCCTATCATAATCTCTATAACAAGATGAAATGAAGAAGGGAAAATCCATTCTTTTTTAATGTTCGCCTTTTTTCCTTCGTCTTAAAATGACGACAAAACACATCCCGTCAGGCCAGACTGCTTGCCTCCTCTCTTGTAATGACTTTTGACCTTAAAACATTATAGCATTCTCCTTTTAAAGAAAATACCTTTGGAAATAGGTACAGGAATACGCTTCTTACTGGTGGACCCTTCATGGGCACACATTTTTTTGTCTTGTATTTTACTGGAAAACCCTGTATACCTACCTATATATATGTATCGGTATATGTAGGTATTTAGAAACTGCCCATCGAGAAAAACTCACACAGCTCAGCAAAAAAGCTCCCAGGATGGCAGGTATGCACGACAAAAAAGTTTCCTAATATGAATCTGTCCATTCCGAAATTTATACGCATTTTTCTTCTTTCTCACCTTCATCATAATCAGAATGATTTTGTGTTCCTTGGAAAAAATACCTGGTTTCGTTCATCAGCCAAGTAGAAAAGCCATCATCATTACTATTTACCACCACCAGTTTACTTTTTCTCTTTGCCTCTTTCTTCATCTTCTTATATATATTACTCCACCTATTGTTAGCATTATTTGTGTATTTTAATGCGTTCTCGGAGTATAAGGAACTCACACAGATTTTTTTCTTCCCATTTTCTTACGAGAGCTAAATGCAAACAATGCGAGTCTATGGGTAACGTTTTGTAAGAATGGAAGCTATCATGCCGTGTGATGTGACGTGTCGCTAGGTTTGTGCCTTATCCTTATCCTTATTGCTTTGTTGTTCCACGTAAAAATAATAATACTAATAACAATAAAATGGGCAAAGTAAAAGAAAAAAATAAATGACATTGGCATTATGTTCATCAAAGCTTACCTTTCCAAAGTATAATATAGCTTCTTGAAAGATTTTCAATAATTTCCTTGTCCTCGTCTTACTCATTCACCATGCAAGACGTATTCGTATTTTCTAGCTGTTCTTTTCTTCTTCACACCATCAGGCCAGGATAGGAGTAACTACTCTTTCTTTTCTTCTCAGGTTACCGTTCATTCTCTTGGAAATGTGCCTTGTTTTCTTAAACAGCGTTTGTATAATCACTGACACAACACCTGGAATAATTAAGCAGAAAAAGGTTCATGTTCTTTCTGTTCACACACACACATACTCACAAGCATATATAAATGCACATATTTTTTTCATTTAACACCCTCATGAATATACATAAGGCAAAAAAGATGGAAGAATGTATGTCTAGTAGTGTCTACAATAAAAAGGCGAGGTGGTAGTGGTGAGGTAAGCTTACAAGAGAGAGAGAAAGAGAGAGAGGTGAAGCAACAAGCCACATGGTTTTGTGCGTTCTGCTCACTCACAGTTTTTACATCTTCAAGGTTAATTCCTTTTAAGACACTCATGTAAAAATGTTAAGGCGCTTTTTATTATGGATGGATAGATGTATCATTCAAGCAGGAAAAGTATATATGTCTATATACTATTTGTATATCAACTTTCTGGTGTACGGCAAATGCACACCTTTCTACCTACACCAGACATTTAGGTTCCAGGATAATGTTCTTTCCAAATAAAAAGTCAAAACAAGCGATGGGTCATCATCATGAGCACAGCAACAGTCACAGAGGAGAGTAGCGTCATAGTCATGAATGTGCGTACATGTTGCGTAACGTAACGCTACGGAATGTTTTTGTTGTTGTGTTGGGTTGCCCTGACTTGTTCAAACAGTAAATCTAGCCAGATCTGTTGCCTGACCCTTTTCTTTGCTGCTGCTGATTCCTTTCTTTTTGGAGGAGGATGATGATATGATGATGGTGAACCAAAACTGGTCAGCAAACAGCATGCTTGTAATAATAATAATATAATAAAGTATGGAGCTAGCTACGTAGGTATGCAGGTTTGTTAAACAGTGATATAACCAGAACCGGACAGAGAAGAGCAGGAAATGGGATATAGATAGGGTGTACCTACTTTCTGTGCAGTACTTTCTGCCGCCGCCGTTGCTGCTGCTGCTGACCGACCAAAAGTGAGGAATAACAAGAGCTCAGCCACAAAACAAAAATGAAATATACACGATTTTTTTTATATTTTACGTACTTCTTTTCTGAATCAAGTCTTGTGTCTTGATGGTCGCCCCTAAATGTCAAGTCAAAGCTCGTAATCTAACGTAACACCTGAGAAAGAGAGGGAGAGAATAGAGCGAGAACAAGAGGCAAGAGAGAAAAAATGTTTCATTTAAACCAAATGTTTTAGAGAGTAAAAAGGAAAAGCAACATTGCATAATAATTTATGTCTCATGCTCCTTATTTTATTATTTCTCCTCCGAACATCACAAGACGTAGAGGTATCAAACTATTTAGTATTAGTTTTCATAGCTTCTCTTTTTTCAACTTATTTTACGAGCACACCACCAACAACCCCACTGAATGAGGGCGAAACAACAAGGGTTTGAAGGATGGTGCTCTCTGCTCTCTGATGATGGTTGTGTGCCGAGAAATAAAGGACCGTTTCTTTCTTTTTTAGCAAACGCTCAAAAACCTCGGCTAAGTAATGACCAGTCATCATCGTCGTCATCGTTCTTGATTATTATTACAACTGTGACCGCATCTCCTCATTTTCTCCCTGTGACCGACCCGTACGAAAGTTTTAGGAGCCACTTTATTCTTCATTTTCTTGACAATGGAAAGTTTTTATTTGACGTTTTCCTCTGCTTTACCATCATCCAACAACAACAACACACACACACAGTCAACAACTCACAAGCTGGCTACTAATTGCAGATGGCTTGTTATTGTTGCTGTTATAAGCGGACAATCATCATGAGCATTTCATTGAATGAAACTAATAAAAAAGAAGAAGAAAACTAGTGAAGAGTAAATGATGGTGGTGATGCTGTGCTGCAACGGAACTAACCAGTAACAAATAGTAATAATGATAATACTCTGTGTGTCTGCGTTGCGCGTTGCCGCTGACTTTGGGCTATTGTCATTGTATATCATCACAACAGCCATGCAATAATGTTTTACATGTCAAGTCATAGCAATACGGTTCTTTTAGGCTAAAAGCTTTACCGAAAAGAAATGAAAGCGATGATGACGATGATGATGAAGATGATGATGCACCCAATAGAAAAAGGGCGATACACATAGTCATCATTATCCCATATATTCAAATGACAATAGGCCACTTTGTTAAAATATTAAAATAAATTAGCCGGATCTGTGCTGTAGTACTACTAACTGCTAACTTATCTCTCTCTCTCTCTTTCTTTTCCTCATCTTTCCGACTGACGACATTGTTCTGATTGCAGTTGCTGAGCCTGTGAACTTTGTGCTATTACCGTTGCACTTTGCGTCCAAAGTGCACAAGTCACTATATAAACTCGTCTCTTGCCCCGCATCAGCGGCTGCATTGCATCACAATTTTCCCCCTCGGTCCAATATCAACTAAATAGCCAACAAATTAGCAGTATCATGACAATAAACCGTCCTTGCTTTCTTGAACAAATTTTCTCGCTCGTTCCATTGTATTTAGGCAAATGTGCTGCCTTGCGTTGAGGTATGTAGGCTTAGTAATGACGATGATGATGACGACGATGAAGATGATTATGACAGTGGTACACCCACTCGTTATCTAATCTTTCCTCTGAATTCATGCATGAATACATGTATGCAACATTAGCATAGCAGAGTAGTACTATGTTTGCAGTTATACTTATGCCATGTCACTATCTACTTTCCTTTTGTACATAGACGATGATGATGCAGCAGTACAGCATTGCTTCGGATACACGTATATATGCGTAGTCGCTAGTATTGCAAGGAAAGAAAAAAAGAATAGAAGATTACACATTTCAGCACAATGTTTAGCTTTAAGTGAGTATCAACTACCAACGACGTTGTTTTTTGTGGTATGGAGTGAGTGACTGACTGACTTGACATGACAAGTCGAATTCTCCCAAGGTTGGGCAAGGCAAAACAACGTGGAAAAAACTTTTGGTGTTGTTGTTTGCTTATGCATGCATTTTATATATATGGGAAAATGATACGTGCTACATTATGCAGCGCAAAAGTGCAATAGGTATACATATTTACACACAAAGTGTGTATTGGTTAGTTCTCTGAGCTGTACTGGCAAGCAGAAATACCGTGTGATATGATAATGTGATGTACTTTCCTTAAACCGGTGCTAAAAGATTGGCACGGTGAGTAAACCTGCTATAATAATAAAACGCTTATAAAACTCTGCTTTTGCTGTCGACGCTGCAAATTATGAGTATTGTGACAACTTGGATCTCATCACTTGTCATTGTTGCACTCGCTCGCAAACGCTCTGGTGATTGACTATAGGTGTTTGAGGTACAGTATTCTCGACAACACAATTATTGCATTTAGCAGCAGTTATAAATTGCGAGGCGGAAAACGTGTGTATGAAATTTGTATTTTTTTTGTGCAAAGTATGGTAGCTTGAAAACGTGTAAACCTGACTTTTAATCTGAGACTCGATACTATTTGCATAAATTTTAATCCTACTATTTTACCCCAATCATTAAAGTTTCTTTTTTTACATGGCAGTACTGCATACCAGCTGAAAAGGTTATAAAAATGGGATAATTTTTTAAACTTGTGTTGATGCTGCTCCTCAAAATTGTCTTGTTCTTCGTCATCCTCCTCCTCCTCCTTTTCATCATCATCAGGACCAACTTGTTTTTTGTTTTGTTAAATAATAAAATTGTAATTAATAATCAGCCTCACAAATATATAAGACCTTTTTTTTTATCCCGGTGCACCATGTCCCAACCCTAAATACTTCTTTTTTTAAATACCACTTGGTTTACTTCATCTGAATTGCGACGCCTGCCTGCCCATTTGCCTGTATGCATGTAGCTTGCATAAATTATAAACGGATTTTATTAAACAACACAATTCCTTTCATCATTCTCCGTCTCCCCTTTCTACCACCACCAACTACCACCACCTCCTCACACTTGCTCGCTTAGGTTTCCTTGATGAAAAAGAATTTTATTGTATGTATTTTGAATAATTTCCACCAGACGAGATAAGATTTTATAATAACAAAGTAAACCATAATTATCTTTATATTTTTTACTACTTTACTCGCATTTCGTCGTCCGGTCGAATGGCAGGATGGACGGGTGTCTTTTCTTTTAAAAGACGAACCCCTACTAACTCAACATGCTTTTTCGTGTTAAACCCATCTGGGATGTGGAAAGGAATGTATAAAAATCAAATAATGAAATACCATCTCATCATGATCATCATAATCATTTGACCAACCTTTCCATCCTTCGCTGCTGTGCTGCGACGATGATGATCATGATCATGTTTGATGATTCTTGGTGTCATAAAATATCAACCGAGCAATATACAAACGAATAGAGGAGAAGCATGCAGCCAGAGAGAGAGAGAGAGAGAGAGAGCAAAAGAAAACAGCAAAATACTACTATTTTTTACGAGGAGGGTTCTGATTACTGACAGACAACAAGGGAAAAAGCAAAATAAAAAAAGAAGCTGAAAGAGTGAGTGAGTGGCCAATATTGACCACCACTACCGCCACCACATTGCTTCACTGGCTTTAGAGTCATTGTCTCACTTGACGCTTGGCAGAAGACACATCTAACTTCTTAAGAAAGAGAGAGATTTTAAGAAACCACCTCATAAAACAAAGGCTGTCAAACTTGATTCTTTCATGTTGCTTACGGCTCGGCTCATTCTCAGCATCATCATCATCCCTCCAACATCTACCGAGCCGTATTTTACGTATCCGTACGCCGTACACACACTGTGTACCATCGTCATGATCATCATCATCTCATGTTCGTACTTAATAATCGTCATTGTCGTCTCAAAGTCAAAAGAGAAAAATTGTGGATGCGAAGAAGAATAATAAGAACGAGCACCATTATCATCATCGTCGTCGTCCTGATGGCATGTTGGGTACGGCCAAACAAGACAAAAACGACGTAACAAGCCCACATAGCATTATTGTTGTATTTGTATTTATTACAATTTTAGGTAATCCTATCCACTGATTCATTTCATTTTAATGATCATCATCATCACCGTTCCAGTCGAATTACAATTGGAAAGATGAAAGGAGCAAAACGACATATCTCGGCGTGTCCACAAAAAATAAATGCTGATTGTTAAAGATCGCTCACACAGAGTGACTCTGGCAAAAAAAGACGAGTAACTTTTTTATTATGATTATTTTATTCTCTCTACTTACTTATTATTACACTTTTAAAATATATCATTTAATGCTGCTGACAATGAGTGAATTCCTTTGTATTGGAGGGGAGCTGTTGCGAGAGAAGTCGCTCGTTTGCTGCTACCCCGCTTTTATTTTTTAATTCACACACTCACAAGAAGAAACATAAGAAGATGATTGAATTAAAAAAGTATGTGTAAGTAAGTGCCCAACCCATTTACAACTTGTCCTTTCAGTTTTTTATTGTTGACAAAATAATAATATTATAATATATGCAGATCCTCAAGTGCGTATTTAATGCATGTTCAGAACACACAGTAGACAATGTACATTTACT
This sequence comes from Callyntrura sp. NNG-2020, assembly GCA_027744055.1. Lineage (NCBI taxonomy): Eukaryota > Metazoa > Arthropoda > Collembola > Entomobryomorpha > Paronellidae > Callyntrura > Callyntrura sp. NNG-2020. Next base: position 39,322 of record JAHZNE010005077.1, read on the forward strand.
GGTGCTTGCTCCAAAAAGTTATATATGTACATTTAACATGTTCCGACGTTTACTTGTCGTACCTGCATGTTTTTTATTTCTGGTTCTGTGGTGTTGTTGGCGGATTAAAAATTACGGCAACAACAACAAAAGGATGTATACCCATCTATAAAAACACCTAAACCTAGGACTATTTTAGTACCTGTTTGGTTGCAGTATTGTTTTTACCCGGCAGGATGAAAGCGAGCATTGGCTGGTAATAACGCGTATTGTGAAACATCGGTAGACAGTGAGCTCTTTTGGGGAGAAATGGTGTAAGTGCAAAGATACGCAAGGAAAAACAATAAAGATTTTTTGTAAGACAATTCTTCATATTTTTTAGATATTTAAATGTAAATACGAATAGGGAAATAAACACATTTTCCTGATAACCAGCCACTAGCATAAGAGATGTAAACAAATATATGAGGTAATGCCAGCTTTCTCCGAAGAGCCACAACACCTCTGCCGCTGCAGTAGACGTGTACAACGCAATACCGCTAAACAGCCGAAAAAGATGATAGTCCGGCACCCTGCGATGATCAGTGCCACAAGAGTGATGAGGGAAAAACTCATTCTCTCCCGTTTCTTTTTTGCCCCTACAGATCTCGCTCCATTCATCTCCCTTTCCAGTAGAGCAGCCAGAAGCTTTGCCAGGTCAGGAGATACGGCTCGGTTCGACCTTATGCTATGCTCTACTTGCTCTCTCTTTCCTAGAAAACTTCACGTTACGCGTGTCTACTTTGAGAAGGAACAGCGTGAGCGTTGTGCGTAGTACTCCCCACAACACTAAACTCAACCAACATTTTACTACACTGCACCCACACACCTACAAACTTCCCGTCTCAAACAGAAACTGTTTACGAACACGTACAAAATGTAACGTTACCGTGAAGCACGTTTCATAATCGTAAGTTTTTTATAGATCTCCTGTACAAACTGCATGCATACAACCCACCGCCACCGATTTTGTTAATTTTAAGTATTCAAATTTAAGTTACGTTTTTCCATACTTGAAAATTATTGTACACGTCATGAGACACTATTAGGATGCTCAGTAGTAACCGTTTTTGAATAAAAAGTTAACGTGCAGGTTAGTTTACATCTGTCTTTTTCAGATGATGCATCTAAATATTCCATTTCATACGTGATCGAAAAACTAAAACAACTTTATTGAAGCTTTGACTAACATAAAAAAAGACCTGGAAAAGATTTATTTTTTAAGGTAAGTTGTCTGCCTCTCTGCCTATTCCTTGACTCGTTTTTTTTATCTGTATTAAATCTGAATATAATGCCTATATTTCTCCGGCCGACCACAAATTTTGCTGGGGTATGCAAGTGTGTGAGGTACGTATGTTTAGGAAATCAAAAATTCCCCCATTAAAAAATTTAAAATAATAATATAATGTTCTAGGGGCATTATAATAACATGAGCCAGCCCAACCACAGAGACGACGTTAATGTTCTAAAAGGTTGGCATGCACGCAATACCATAAAGAAGAGGAGAAAACCGAGATATTGAGTCATGTTGTTCTTCGTCTTTCCATCAGTTTTTGCTAACATTTCTTGTTATTTGACTTGATCCCTGAGTTTTTACATCTCCGACCCTCTCTCTTTTTTATATCCGTATTTTCTTATATAACACGCAAAACAGTCGCCGAGTATTGTTCAACAGTATATATGAAGTTGTAGAAAAAGGAAAGCAATGTCATGTGATCAAATGGATTGATATCCATGCATGTATGTGTATTTATTCCTATTTTTTATATTACGTGGCATTTCTTGCGAATGAATGAGCATATAAAGCAGGACATCTTTCGCTGATAGTATTTACATACTCTTCCTAGAATCTTTTCCTGATTGCTTTGTTCATCGTTCAGTGCTCTTCTTACCCCTTGGTGCCGCATTACAACTACAACAGTACTTGTCATGATAATTTTAATCAGTATCATCATCATCATCATCATGTATCAAGATCAAAAATGTATTTCAATAAAATATATTGGTTTTGATTCTACCTTGATCGTATTTTTATGTATTCCACACACAAATATTATGCATGTATGCATATGTGCATTTTTCAATTTTATGCCATGCATAATTTGGCGTTAACAGAGACACATTAGTAGCATTTTCAGTAACAAAAAACGCTTTTCCTTCTCCTTTTGAGCAATGATAGCATCACTTTTAATCTTTCATCCGACTTGCGTATCAAGTACAGAGAGACATGCGACAGGCGCGTATAAAATGTATAATAATTCTGAGATGCATGGAAGGAAACGGGTGGGAGTGATTCTGAGAGATCCGGAAATCTATCACGGCTTCTCCTTTCACAACGGGAAAAACTGGATACTTCTCGTGCAAAATGACATGCTGCCCACGACATTGGTCTCAAAGTTATCCAACTATAGGTGTATTGGATTACGTGTACAGAGCATAGCAAATCAAGATTTATGCGTGTTTGCGTCATCTAATTGTGTATTCCAACGTTTAAAATTGTGTGGTTTCAATACTCAGAAATCTCGCTACAGAT
>JAHZNE010005078.1:0-38019 GCA_027744055.1 Callyntrura sp. NNG-2020
CAGGGGCAATAAAGCCGAGGGGAAATAATACCAAGGGGCAATAAGTCGAGGGGCAATTTCTCCCTCAGGGGCAATATGATCCAGGGGATATCCGCCGGTTACCGCTTTAAATAGCAGGACAATAGGACTGTGAATATGTATATGTGTGGGGTTACTGGAGACAACCCTGTGAAACAGATTTATAACCAAGATGAATAGAGTGGCGGATAGTGATACCTTCGGTCGTCCGATGTCCACCTCAATGCCGTGATCTTCTAATATCTTTTTAGTTATTCATAAATATATATTATGTTTTATTATGCCATATGCCGGTAAATTAAAAATGACGGCTTAAGAGTCACATTACTTCGCAAACCAGTAATTCTGATATAAACTTTGATTTAATAACGAATCTCACACAAAAAGCATTGTAATTACTAAAAATACCATTAGTAAATCCCAAGGATTTCTCTTTAGAAATAAACATGTATTTTTGCGTGTTTTTCCATCTTCTTGTGTCTTCGTACAAACCTATTGTAAGCAAAAAGGAGTGTTGTGACTTGGTAAGGTGATGAGTCATTTGTTTGGCACGATGATATCGGGTTGCCCCTTTTCACGCAGGAATACAAAAACAAAGAATCACTGTTGAGGAAAATACGTATCGAATACTTAGTAAGTTCTAATTTTCCCGGTTACAACTATTACAGTATTGATAATAATTAATAATATTTAAAAATAATTAAGTCCAGCGAACAAAAAATATAACAAGTACAGGAAAAGTAATACAGATACATGGGATGGGTATTGGCTGTTTAAATCCAAACGCTCCCAATTAATTGCGTTAAATATTCAATATTACGTATATAACATGTTTATATTAATGCTATCAAGCAAGGAGAAAGGGAAGTAATCCTCAATTTTTACCCAATATTCATACATAAATTGTATCTTAATTTTTTGAGTAATTGACAATTGTAAAAAAATCTGCGGGTGGGCTGGCAGTTTACACTACTACACCTACACGCTTCTTTGCTTTTGGGGAAAAGTAATGATGAGTAATACAATATTATCCAAAAGTAAACAGTCTAGTTTATTAGTTTATGATAATCATAATTATGATAAAATCTTTGGTATTCAATTTGACTCTTCTTCTTCCATAATCGTAGGCGGAAAGATTAACTTTACCGTCTGTCTCTCTCTCAAAAAGAAGACTATATCGCTGCAGCTTAAAAATCCATTAGTAATCATACTCATTATTTTTTTACGTTTTTTGGTACACAAACGAGTATCATATATAAGAGTTTACACGAGTGCAGTGCGGTACTAATTCAACTCACCGTTGAATTTTTCACTTATTCTAATAGCGAAAATTATACGAACAATAGTAGAATCAATTAAATAAAATTAAGGTTGTAGATACACAAGATTTTTCCGATTTCGTCAAAGCTTCAAAATGAATATGAAAAGGTTTATAGCAACATTGAAGAGTATTTGTATTAATCTTAAAGGTATTGTTACACACCAAAACATGAACTACATCCAACATTACAACAATATCACTACCATAACATTTGAGTTAGGGTGAAAATAGAAATGTCTAAACTGTCATCTCATTAGGAAATAATACTTAAAACGCTGTAATTACGAATTGATGGGAGGCTAGCACCTATCTCCAGTTATACATTCATGGAATATGACTCCTTCAGTGATGGCTCTTCGTCAGTTGCACCTTCAGGTACCCCACGCTCCTGTTGACAGTCTGTCATTGCTGAGTTTGTCATGGCCGACTGCGGCCCTCCATTTCCAGGAATAACTGGATTTCCAACGCCACCGCTTACTGCGGTTGTTACAGACCTTGGGGGAACCGGTGGAGGGGAATTGTAATACCGTATAGGGGGTCCGTAATACCGTAACGGTGGGGGCTGCTGAGTGGGAGAGGGAGTTTCAGGAACTTTAGTCGGTCGTGGGAAGGGTTGAACAATTTTGTTTGGGTGAGCTTCGACAGATAGTGCGCCATAATGGAGGAAGAGAGGACGACCTATAACGTTTGGCACCCGTCTCACCGTTCCATAAATTGGCTGACCAGGTTGAGCAACCTGAGTTTGCTGAGCTGCCATATGAGACTGAGTAGGTAAGGTACCATATATTGGAGGTGCATTACCACCTATTATTTGCACGGTTTCAGCTCCACGTACGCCACCAGGGTTGTTGTTCATGTTAATTGGCGATGGATTCATCGATAAGTTGTTCTGGGGCTGTTGCATGGGCTGACTAACGCTAAGTGTGCTACCAAAATTATTTGACAAAAGGTTGGCTGGCATTCCTCCTGCAGCTGGTGGTACTGGAGATGCAGTAGATCCTAGGGAAATGCTATTGGAATGTGCGTGAGTGTGATGTGGATGTGGAAGAGTTGACACGCTCCAGGAATGTGGTCGATTAAAATTTGAGAAACTAGCATGCTCAAATGACTGTCTAATCATTTCAAAATGAGCTCTTGATTCTTCCGGAGGACGACCAGTTGCATTCTGAACGTCGTAGTTGAGCTGCATTCGAGCACCATCGAGATGATTTGGAAGTTGATCAAATGAAACTGGAGGTGGAAGACCACGTGTATTTTCGTACTGTGATTCTACAGGTATTGGGGTCTCCGTACCGCTTGCTCTCATTGCTGTGTATTGTGCAAATATTTGATTCGTCGATGAAAACTTTGGCTTGATCCCTTTGACCGACGGTCGTCTACTGAAACCGTAGTCATCTCCTGGTTCTTCTCCACTATATCTCTTTTTCAATCTCTCAATTCTACCACCATCCTCCGTAATAAACGATTCTAGCTCTATCTCTGATCCTTTCAGACCTTCATCGATATCTTCCAAAGTATAACTAATTTGCTTAATTTTGGCTTCACTTGATGAGTAAATTGGAGGCGGTTGCCGTATTCCTGCAGAGTTCACAAATTCTTCATTTGTAGACGTTCCAGCGTCAGACTTTTTGGAGGAGCTCGTAGAAGAAATCGATCCATTTTTGTCCCTTGACGGCCATGTCGCAAACCCTGACTGACTTGAAGAATCCGATGGGTCATCATCATCTAAGGATGTGAGCCATCTCAATTTTTCAACTAAAGAAGAGCATTCCGGTTTAGTCTTCTTCGTCCTTAGACGTAGAGTTGAATCTACGGCGAGACGAATTTGTTCGGAAGTTCGAAGCGGTGCGGTCCCTGTACTCACTTTTGTTGGCATAGCTTGGTAAGAAGATTGCGATTCCTGTGATTGCACCTGGTTTTGCGGACTCGACGGACCCAATGATATTCTATTCAGAAAATAAAATTTGTCAAATTTTGACAGTACGCTATAGTGATGATGACGATACTTTGACTCCGGGAACATTCGTATACGCTCAACACTGCGTGCAAGTGTCAAGAGAATAATATAAAGTAAAGTACTTACGTAGTCGCTCTGTCGAGTGGTTCCTTCTCTGCTAGACGCTCTCTGTTTTCTCTTTCTGTGCACTTCACAACGTCGGGTTCCTCAGGGGGTGACGTTACCTTTTTGCCTTCTGCACTGTTTGAACGCCATAGTCTACCACCTTTTAAAATACCGCCCAACCTATAAACCACAAAATATTTTCAATTATATATAAAAACACGGTATTTATTTACTACATTTGTACATGGAAAGGAAATACAAACATAAATTATATGCTTACCGTGATCCTTTGCTACTGGTGTTACTGTTGCCGGACCCACCGCCACTTCTCTTTGATTCTTCATCTTCTTCTTCATCCTCGAGCCCATTGAGAATCACTCCTTTTTGTTGTGGTGGTGGTGGTGGTGGAAGTTGGTCCGTCGAGTTTTCCTTCAGAAAAACTTTCCTTCTAGCGGAAGGAGGGGATGGTGGACCCACCCTTGTAACGTCTAAAAATCAAAATGATGGCAACAAGAATATAATTTTGGTTTCTGCTACAAAAGCGTCTTACTTTTCCTTAAAGTTTAACAACAGCATTCTTCCATTCACTCCATTCATCTAGCTTTACAAAGTGCTGAAAAAAGTTTCTCCAGTCAATACACCCGTTCTCCTTTACTCTTCTTGTCACTACTTCCTGCACAAGTCTCAATCTCTCATTTATATACCACTACAATACTACTTACAATGTGTATACTGCGAGTAAACCTAATGGTGACGTTGTGGCTTGTAACAAGTTACATGGCAGTGCATTATGGATGGAAAGGAGGAAACAACCAAGAAACAACTTAGGAAAAAAGTTTTCCCGAAGAAACTAACTAAAACAAATGAGAAAGTAACAATTGAAGAAATATGAAGAAGCAATGACTGAATTTCGAGCAAATTGAAAACTGAACTAACAATATTGCTGATCTAGTTACAAAAGACAGGTCATTTGTTTTGTAGAAACTGTGAGGTCACTCGGGCAAATTCTACAAAATTAGGTTCATGTTTTCTGTCTCACGTTTCAGCAGTAATGAAGCAAACCACAATTCCTATAGCTGTGTGTACAGTATGAACCAATTAAATGTGGAATGGTATATTTAAGCAGTGAGTTATATAAATGTTGTATTCATGGTTCATATGTTTATGCTCAATATGTCTATGAAAATCAGCAATTTTAGGCTGGTGAAATTAATTTTGATATATTATTTTATGTTTAACTATAAAACTGATCTAAAAGATTATTTGAAGTATAATACATATCAGCTACCACTGATGTAATATTTTAACTTTCTCCATTCGTGTATATATTTCAAAGCATTGCGGCAATGCATGGAAATGTTGCGTTAATCCAACGCACTACACTTTAGGTACTCAAAGCGAAATGATTTTATATCTTACGTCAATTATATAAATATTTCTAACTTGTTAGTCTCAAGTCTCAAGTTGTGTAGTGTGTAGTACCAGTATCTCATATGAACTTTCACCAGAAACTTTGACATATGACGCATAGAGTTATAGTAGTTCTTTGCTCACCTGGGTCGGAGGGATCTTCTTGAGGGAAGAAGCGATCTTTATACCCTTCGGGTGGACTTAACGTTGGAGGGTCCTCAAATTCGATGGGAGGGGGTTCATAAATAAAATTTTGGTGGTGGGAATGGGGGTAATGCGGGTGCGTTTGCTCATAAATAAATTGTTGATGATGTTGGTGGTGATGATGATGATGTTGATGCTGGTGTTGTTGTTGCTGCTGCTGTTCCTCTTGTCGAAGACGATGGTAGTCATCTTCATGGATCCAACAAGAACATTCAGCCTCGTAGAAGAGATTTAAGGACTCATTAAAAGTGACTGATCTCTCGCCGCGTGATTTCTTCACTCCACCGACCCCTGGTTTTCGGAGAACAGACCTGAGTCGTTGTTCTCCACCCGACAGTCTTTGGTGCATTTCTATAAAAACAGCAAATACAACATTCAAATAGAGTAACTCGCATGAAAGTGTTCCATTCAATAAACAAGAATAGCAAAGAGCAGATCATTGTGAAAGCAAAATAAAGTTTCTATGTTGTATGTAGGCGGTGTTTTTTAGGATCAGACGTAACATACATAATTTATATAATAGTGAAGGGGATAATGACGCTGACAAGGAAAACTGAATACATGTCAAAGCCATTGGCAAGATACAGCATTTTTACAAGAATATATATACATATATGAAAAAAGGGAACCGAAATAATAATCTAATGGATACCCTTTTTTGTCGGTCGATATATATAGCATAAAAAATTATACTCTTTACCAACCAGCAAAAAAGTATTTTTGTAGCAATTTTATAGCTATTAAGTGAAATGCTTTTTTAATATTTTATAATTTAACGTCGGGCACTAGGTTTATTTATGATTATTTTGCCACAATCAATGACTAAAATATGAAGATATATAGATAGGCTTATGATCATTTTAATATTGAAGTTATTACCGCCTGCCTCCCTATGGAAGTTCTGTTTAATAGAGAAAGTGACACAAATATGTAAAATTCTGAAACTGGTAGTTTTTAGTAAACCTCGAAAACTTTGGGTGCCAGACAGACGTCATTCGTCGGTCCCGGATGTATAAACTATTCATTATACAGTATTTGTATTTGATCGAGATGTATAAACTCTTTCGTAGTAACGTCATCATGAGTTGTATTGCTAAAATTCGGAAATTAATCCGATCACGCAAGTTTCCCACATTTGTAAAATGCGGCGCAATGACTAGGATGTCTTATTAAGTACCACCCTGAGTAAAGTTACATGTTACATGTCTATGAAGTTATTGATTATTTATTATATTTCACAAGAATGCTGCATATCGACTGCGAGTATCTAAACACCATCAGCTCAGCAACTTCAAGTGAATGCAATCGTGTTGTAGTATTATGTGATTTTTCAACTTGGTATGACACTGAAAAACAGAAGTTGATAGCAGTTAATCGTTTACCTTTCCCAGACATTGCGATATAAATCATAAAAATACAGTTTCTTTCCGAGCTTATCTGACTACACACATACTACATCCACGCCGTTCATGTTGACGTTATTATTAGATTGAGATATTGAAAGCATGTGAAAGCATGTGAAACGTAAATGGTGTATGGTAGCAGTAAATAAACTGTCGATAACGAGTGCAAATGGCATGACAAAAGACTCTTGGAGTCTAAGAGCAGTAAATCGTTCATTTTTAGTTTACTGCAGCGTGGAAACACGAACGGAACTTCCACACACAGAAAAAGATATAAAAGACAGTTCGACTTCCACAAAACAAACACCAGGAAACATGTCCTATATATATGAAAGCGTGCATTACTGCATACTATTTCACAAAAGCAGTTATTTTTCTGCATTCATGCATAGTTTCTTTTGGAATAGACGCGGATGACAAATGGCAATTTCCCTCACACCAAAGGAGCCTATTAGTGAGGTATATATGTTAAACAATAATGAAGGTCGTATTTCTGAACCGAAAGCACATTTATAATATACTGGTGAGTGAAACTAGACGCTGCCAACGGGAAGAATACGTATAATATTTTATGTAGATGGCAGTTTTATTAGTCTATTGATTGACACCGACGACATTTTGGCATAATCCTTGTTTGTCGTCTAGATTCTCGGCTACTGACTACTTTGTATATTCTTCTCGTAGCAAAAAATAATATTTTACTTGCACAATAATTATTGCGTTGGTATATGTGTCTGCCTGAATTGGACTAGAAATGCGGGTTGGGGTGGAGAGATGAAATGTAAATGATTCATTCTCCATGTAAATATAGGAGCTCTCTGGGTTGGAAATCAAAAGTCAATTATGGCTTCCTGTTTTACTGTGTACGAAATTATTGAGGTCCGTGAAACGACACTATATATTTTCTATACGTGCAGTGTGAATATTATATGTACACGTTAACGATATTGTTGCAGTTTACATTAAAGGAAGTAACAATAAAAAAACAGAAACAAAATGAGAAAATGGCTAAAATGAGGTAAATGAGGTGACGAAAGGAGTATAGTCGACGTTAAAAGTAAGATAAAAGGCAATAGGCTTAACTGACAGTAATATGTAGAGGCTGTAAAAAGCTTAAGCTTCGAACGACAGCAGGGGATTATCTATCATTTGTAAGTTGTACGCTCAATTGTGCTCAATGTTCGTGCAGATCACGGTTTGCTAGACGGGAAAACAATTACACGTTGATGTATGACTCGGAAGAAACGCCAAATTAAATACATATTACAAGTAACTGCTACATAATTTATGATTGCAATGATAAACAAACATTTGCCGTCTCTAACGTTCAATAAAATACAAAAAGTATTGCATTCTCTCAAATAGGAAGATTCATGATTCATTTTCTTTTCCATCTACTCGCCTTCAATGTTTCTAGCATTTCCACATTCCTCTAAAGAATACCTCGACAGATAAAGTAAATAACAGTTTGAGTTGAGAGCTTGGATACATTGAACATGTTTGACGTGGGGACGTCTCTGAAATGCAAACTGTTGTTCACTGTTTTTGGTGAAAGTCCTTCCGGGGAAAGTTAGCGCGAGCAGCACGCACGCCTACATTTACTCAGGAAAACAAACCAAAGCTGAAAGTAGAACATTAACTGAAGAAAATGTTAAGGGTCATTTTCATGACGAAGTACACAGCAGCATGGATGACTGATAATAAAATTTGTTGCCTGAATTTTTCAACCTCATTTTCTTTTTTTTTATACTTTCGTCGAAAAAAGCCAACTTGTAGATTTACTTCATTGAGGAGGCGTGGGAGAGGGATTGCAGATGGGACTTTCAGAGTGAAGTGGAGCCAACATGTTTTGCCTTGAGAGGTTGTTGGAATGTAGGGATGCTGATGTAAGTACAGTCACTGTAGTTAGTATGTTTTCCTGCTGTAAGTAATGTTCTATGCAAACGTTTAGATAGATAGATAGGTATGCTTTAGGCTTTATGTAAACGTATAATGTTCACGATACGTGCACACACAAGTCCTAATAGAAAGTTGTTTTTTCTCCTTCTAAATTCTCTAGACGACAAGACTAGATCTATCTACCTATGTATCTTTTATGTTATTCTTTTATACCGAGTTCATTTCACGACCCCTTTCTCTTTTTTTACAAGATGACAGAATAGGATGGAAATAACATCGTCGTGTAGTCACAATCATGAGCCAATTGGCAAGCAACTGTCCTTTTCGCTTTTCTCGTCTTTGTATATTGCCCGTTCCCATCCCGCAAATAAGAGCAGCACCTTTTTTTTCTTCATCTCTCAGACAAAAACTGCTTGCAAAGCAAACCTCATCTTTGGGAATACAAACACTACTGTTGGGTTTGGGTATGTGTTAATGCAAGAAAAGTATTCGTAGTGGCTGTGTGCGAGTAAGCAAGCTTGCTAATGCCTCTACGAGAGTATAACACCATCACTACTACTGCTGTCGTTTGATAGACTATGAGTCACGAAAAGAGCAACTCTTTAGTTAGCGGACTCAACTTTCTCTTTCCACGATCATCATCATGATTATGCCGACATGTTTACATTGCACCCGAGAAGTTTCCTGCTTTCAGAGAGAAAGTTAAAGCTGCTAAAATACAAGCACGCTGCTTTACTGGAATGAAATGCCGTAAAATGTTGGGATGGTTTAATGTTACCGTTGTTGTCAGTCAACTAAGCAAATCCATTTCATCAAATATACTATGCAGACGAAGGACCATACATGGGAAAATGTATAACATTTTTGTGTCTACAAAAGAAAACTCATCGTGAGTACGTGTGTGTCTGAGTGGGACGCTTACTACGACTACGGAGCATGGTAGCATATGAATTATCACGTTTTACGTTCTCCTCTTTTGTCTCTCTTTCAAGTTGATATATAATAAAAAAAATGTTGACGGATAGGCTTTGGCCACTTGAGTTCTCTACAGTCTCACCTTTTGATCCTGAAAACTTTTGACTTTGTTTTTGCACGTACACCACAGAATTAAGCGGACATTCCAACTGCATCCTTCCCTCCGTTGATACAAACAGTTAAACAATTTTCATCAAACAGACAACCAGAAACCTCAAACGTAACCACAATTCTAGATGAAAGTTTAGATGGCAGAGAGGCGTAATAAGCACAATCAGCTAAATTTGCATACGCTGCTACTTTTTCTGGCAGCACACATACCATGATACATGCCACACTACCTAAGAATGCAAAACATTATGTCCACTGGAGAATTGAGTCAACCATGGAGAATGGAAATGTTTTTATAGATTTTATTTAACAAAATTCAATTGAGAATAGTGGGTATTACGGTCATGAAAAACTTACTCACTCATCCAAATGATTTTATCGTGCACGTACAACTATTTATTTTGAAGTACTACATACCTCCTGCCCCTCCATTTAAAGTAATATCGAACAACATCCCTAGAATAGGAAATAAATTCCCCGCATTATTGTGTTACTTAAGTGAAAAATTGGTCACGCTTTCACCGAGAGAAGCCTTTTGTTATGCAAGACTTGTGATCCGTAGCTTGTGTCAAATTAACCATAAAGATGAAAATCGTCGATGTAGTAAATGTTCTATCGGTGTCTTAAAATACTTACCCATATATACGATGCGTCTAATATCAGGACCGCGTTTCTAATCAACACAAGACACCTACTACGTACCACATGTATTTTTACTCACAGGAACTGTGTTATGCATACCTACCGAAGTTTAACAGCGTCATTTGATGTGTATCTCAATAGAAGCTCCTACGACTAGTCAATAGAACGTTGTGGCGAGTAAAAATCTAGCTCGTAAAAAGGAAAGAATGGTAATTGTTGAGAAATTTGGTCCACAAAGAACCCAGTGGTACTCATGCATGACTAATGTATTTTTTCTTGGTACCCTCTTCACTAGGAAGAGCGAGAAAGAGAGAAAGAGAGAAGACTAGTACCACCAATGATGCTTTTAACTTCTCCACTACACTTCAGCCATATTCATTGTATACTAAATGCTTACTTACCCTCTCCATGCGCCGTGAAAAAGAACAGTCTATAACGTAGATAATCTATTATTCACACGATTCCATAATGCATTCTAATACATAGAAAGTTAAAGCCGAAAAAAGTGAGGAAGCATGCCTGCATGAATGGAAAATTGAATTTCATTTTGTACATGAAAGCACACTTTACAGGAGTAGTAGTGGTATATATATGTGCAGTGTACATAAATGGGGGTTCATTGTCCGCCGTTGATGTACACACTCTGGGTTTCGAGAAAACTAAAACGTAGTTCGTTTCAAAAATTATTTATTTATTTGTCTATAAAAATGTTGTAATCATTACGGAACACACTGCCTTCACTTTTATGAAAACCGATTTGGGAAATGCGAATCCATCTCAGTTTGACCGACAGCGCTAAATTTTGCAGAGCCAGAGTGTATTGTATTTTACACGTATCCATATCTGCGAGCTCTGTATGTACATCATTTGCTACTCTAATTGAATGACGTGACACGACATAGTGGATTAAATTTGCATGTTACAGAGATATCTAGAGGAGCGAGAAAATTTTGTGCACATCGTAAATACTGGACGTTCAAATCTTCTCGGAGGCTCAGAACAACCTAGTTTGGTTGACGGCAAACAACATGTAAACATTATTTAAAACCATAATCTAATCAAATTTTGAGCAGACTAGCAAGTTTTTCATGTGAGTGCTATAATGTTATAATGGTAAATTAATGGAAATGGGAAACGGTGTCATGCATAACATGAGCTTATGCAAATGTGTTGTTCTTGATTGTGGCTGGCAAAAAGATGTAACGGCGAGCGCCTCTATTCTGCTGTGCAAGTCTGACAAATTAAGAATGGCACCAGGCCCATTTGCTATTTACAGTTTGCGTCATACAAGCAAAAATTATAAAAGCACGATTCTGTCTGTGTGACTGACTGCTGGCATTAATTATTTATGCGGAGAAACGGAATACATAATGTCTATATATCTTACCTGCGTTTCTATTATTGTCCAGCACAGAAGTAGGTAAAGCTATTGATGTTTCTTCTGCTGTTGTTTTTGTAGGTGGCTGAAGATCCCGTTCCTGTTTCTGCTGTTGATGATTGTGATTAATCTCTGTGTTCCAACCTTCCCTTTCTCCGTAAGCTGTGGGTGACGATTGATTTTCCGCCTGAGCTCTCCTAGTTAACTTATTTAAACCACCGGAGTCACTTAAAGTGTACGTGAAATAGTCGGTTGGATAATAGTAGTGATGATTGCTGGAAGAAGATGACGGTTGTTGATTAGGATATGCCTCCTCACTGGTTGTTGTTGAAGACGAAGAGTTTTCTGATTCGGAATAATATACGACGGGTTGTTGACTGAAATTCTGCTGTTCCTGAATCCCTCCCACACCATTCCTGGTAGCCCAAAAATCTGCGGTGCTAAACTGACAATTATCATAGAAATTCGCACTGTCCGAGTAAAATGATGTAGAAAAGGAAGAGTTAAGCTCCTGTCTTTTTTCATGAGTTATTTCAGGAGACGTGTCCTCAGCATCCAGTACAGGTTCATCGTCGTCAGAATACTCCTTTTCATCTTTGTTAAAATTGGAAGCAGAAAGAGCAACGGAACTTGGTTCATCACTGACGCTGTATAGTTTTGACTCAACGTGCTCCTGAAAGCTGACCCTTTTCTTTTTGGGAATATTACCAATGGCAGTGGATAACCCGGAGGAGAGGGAGGACGACAAAACTTGTTCAACTTCCGTCGTGGGAGATTGTTTTGGTGCCGTGATTAAAATAGAAGGTGATTTTGGCGTTTTAGAAAGATGTGGGACCGAAGACGAGTTAATTGTTGAACATGCTCTAGTCGTGGCAATGACTGGAAAATTGTGGGAGATCTTATTATTTTTTATGATTGTAGTTAACGCGGCTGGTCGTGTAGAATTATTATTATGATTTGTACAACTGTCACAAACACTCACGTCTTCACCACTTGCCCGCTTGTGTTCCAATATATGGCTACCGGAGTTAATCGTTGATGACAAAATAGATGATTTTAATGGCAAGGAAGGTGAAGTTGTTGGTGGTGGTGGTGATGACCCTGTTCTACTTTCTCCGGGCGACTCAGGGACCAAATAATGCACATCACTACTCGTACTGGTTTGCAACTCAACTAACTCTGTGTTTGAGCTACCACCACTATTACTACCGACATCGTGAAATAATCGGATTTCTACATGTCCATGCTGTTTCTGCTTCTGTTCAAGCTCCTCTAATGTTTCAATACTGCTAGTACTACCAGAGCAACTACTCTCACTACTACCATCATCATCGCCGTAGTCAATTTCCTCATCCTCCTCATTCTCTTCGTACACTTCTCCAGAAACAGTAGGAACAGCGATACAAGCAGCAGCAGGGTATGTGTTGGTGGTAGTGGTGCCAACACTCTTGGTACTTTCCTTGTACACGGGCTGATCCGATGGTTCTTTTGAATGCTCGTGTTGCTTTTCCTTTTTCTGATGGAGAAACTTAAGCGGTTGTTGGCTCACTTCACTTACACTTTCCCTATCAACATCAGCAGCAGCGCCATAGCCATTGCATGGTTTGTGTTTCGAGTTGAGCTCAGTAGCAGCAGCAGCAGCAGAGTGTTTATATTGAGGAGTTTGCTTTGAATACTTTTCCTTGTATACGTGGTTGAAGCAGTGGGGTTGTTGTTGATACTGCTGCTGCTGCTCTGATTCCACCGGCTCTTGGTAATCTGTTTCGGTCGATATTCCCGTTTCCCCCCGAGCATGCTCAGCACTTGTTTCCTTCGGAGTTTCATCGATTTGCTCGTTGCCCCATTCATTTTCCACGGCAGACTTACTGTCGTCGTCCTCCGCCTTATGTAGTACAACTTCTTTCTCTCCCTGCTTCTCCTTGCTCCCTTCTCTCTCTTCCTGCTTTCTGTTAAATAGCTTTGCTCCACGTACTGATGCTGAGGATACGGAGGCTCCCACAAATTTTCTTTTGATCTCATGGCAATCCGTTTCAATTTCCTCTTCAATGCACTGCTCGTTTGTAATGGTCGCATCTGAATCTGAAAATGCTTCTTCTAATTCTCGCTTGTCGTTGTCAACCATTATCGGATTTTGCTGGTCATTTATAACATCTAAATCATTTTCTTCATCCTCTAAAATTTCGTCATCTTGTTCCTCGTCTTC
The DNA here is from genome assembly GCA_027744055.1 of Callyntrura sp. NNG-2020. Classification (NCBI taxonomy): domain Eukaryota; kingdom Metazoa; phylum Arthropoda; class Collembola; order Entomobryomorpha; family Paronellidae; genus Callyntrura; species Callyntrura sp. NNG-2020. The sequence continues at coordinate 13,627 of JAHZNE010005078.1, forward strand.
CTCTTCTTCGTCTTCTTCGTCTTCATCTTCCTCCTCTATCAGAAATAAACGTCTCCTGTGATCATACTCATCTTCCTCCTCTGAGGATATCGGCGAGGACGATGATTCTTCCTCTTCTGACGATTCTTCAGAGTCATGGCTCAATTTTGCGTCACCATCTGCCTCCGCCAGTATCCTATTCAACTCACGCTGTAACTCTGGGTTTAAGAAAGACGGTTTCTCTTCATTTTCTGTAACACCAAAAACAAAGTTTTGCCATATTAGTAATGAGGAAATCATCTCAAAAGTGTTAATGCCAATGCCAGTATGGTAAAGCTTGTGGTACGTAAGTTTGTCTAATTCAGTAAATGCCTCAGCATCCTCCAAGCAGGAGGCGAAGATTGCATTTTCTCCCAACTTTCTAATGATCAATATGAGAACGTGGTGAGAGCCCATACCTTTTTTCCATAGAGTAATTACATTGATGCTGGAATGTTTTCTCGAGAAAATCATAAAACACGTATAATAAACGTATTAAAGGCGTTAAGTGACTTTATCAAATCACATGGTAAACAAATTGAGTTTTTATTATTCTCATATGCGCTCTCTCGCTCTCGTACATTCGGAGCTGTTCTGCGCTACCGTTCAATTTAATTATTTAAACCTCGCTGTGGGAATTTCATAGAAAGGTAATGATGGGCTGTAGCTAACTTTGTTTCTCTTGAGCTTTAACTAGTCCCAACTGCTTGGAGCTTCGGAGTCTTAATGTCGTTTTTGCTGGTTTAGCTGTGTGAACTTCAAATAAATACAAGCTGTGAACAAAATTGCGAGGTCAAAATTAACCTACCCTAAAAAATACAAGATGGTAGCATCTAAATGCACGTTTATTGCTTGACTTGTTGCATACATATACATAGTAGTAGTAGTATACGTAGTATGGATGGAAACGGAAATGAAAAATCCACACTTCACTTTTCTCCTTTCTCTCCTCGTCGATCCGACACAGCTTTAATATTATTACCAGGCTTTCCAAAGTCATTTCTTTTGGGAAAATTCAAATTACACTGGTACTTATTCGTATAATGTTGCAGTTTTGTTGGTGAAAGTGGCTGTCATTTGCATCCAAAAATGTTCAATTAATACCAAGAATACTACGTCGAAAGCATTGCGTCTTAATATTTTACTCGGTTTTTTCCACATGCCTTATTTTGGGTTATCTAAAACGAAAGTTTGTAATGATAATGTGGTGAAAGCAATGTACTTTATCACCAGCATAAATATTTTGGGCAATACAAACAAAATATATACATATACTACATGTTATAGTTAGTGAACAGAAACTACTTTCACTTGCTTGTAAGCTGTTAACACTTTCTACTTTCCAAATTTCCATTTATTCTTGCAAATTAATTTTATTTTTTAGAGTTTAGAATCAATTGAGTTTTTTTATACAAGTCAAATTATAGCAGCGTAAAAATACTAGCGGAAAACGTATAAGCTCGTTACAGCATAATTTGATGTGAAGACTTTACTGTCAAATTAAATGAGAACTTTCCCGTACATGCGATTTATTTGCTGACTAGTGGAAAGCACTAGTTTGAGATACTTACGTTCACAAAATTCCTTCATCTAAACAAAAGTCAACTGTCGCTGATTTTTAGGATTCGTAGTAAATCTGGTGCTTAAAGTACAAAAAAAACTAACATTATGTAAAAGCACGTTTGTTAACTGTAAAAAGTTTCATGAAATTTGTTTTTTTTTGTATCTCACGAATTTTCTTTCCCAACCAAGAATATAGAAATTTGCTTAAATGCAGCTTCATAAAAGCCCTCTTGGGACACCCCGTCTTTGTTCCTGGCCGGGACATCGAAAATCGGCCCGAAGCTTTCTTTCTTTTAGTTTTTAGACGTTCTGAATGAAATGTTTATCAATATCTATCAACTATAAATGCATAAGTATTACATGCATCGAAACTTTGCGATTGGTTTTATATGCACAAGTTTTTAATGAAGGGTTTTGGGGTGCTCATGCTATCTACAAGAAACCGAAATATTATTTAAATTTATTCTGCTTAAAGTACTGAACTAGAAAAAAGTATGCCGCATGATAAAATTGTCAACTTACAAAGTTTTGACAGAGCAACTCGTGAAATGAATAGTAGCATGCTAGAAAACGACAGGTCGTAAAATATACGGATTTTTTTCTCTCTCTCTCGTTTTATCGCAAAAAATATCGCTACATATTCTGTTATAAAACTCTGCACTTTTCTTCCAAGCGGGAGTCAAATTTCAGCATCACTCAGCACAACAATACAAAGGGTGACATATGACAAGTACCTCTGTGCAAGATTGCTGAAACCTTTGGAACCCTACTTAAAACCTATCATTGCCTCCTTTTATAAACTCCCAGTACGTTGCTTGCATTGTCTTGTAATATTATTATTATTGTTGCTATTCTCAATATTCTATCAATGTATGTACACCCTTTGCCACTGCCTGCCAGTTCTTCACAAGACCCCGTTCATTTTATGTTTCTTCACATTTTGTAACAGAGATTGATACAACGCAGCAGACGACAAAATCATCCTTGGGTATATTATCTTTGCAACACAGTGCAAGTAGTAGTGGTAGTAGTAGTAGTAGTAGTGACAAGAAAATAAAGCCCACAAGGCAATGACAGTTCGACAAGAAGAAAGCTGTTTTGATACATGCCACCAAGTGTTTTCTCTTGTTCCTCTTTCGTACAGTGCTCTTCTCTACGATAAACTATTTGAGAAGAAAAGGACTCACTTCCCCCAACTCACTCCCACCGAAAAGCTTTCATCTGAAATGAATAATTTCCTTTTTATCTCTGTAGTTCCATCCGTTTCTCCCATTTTAGGTGCGTTATAAGCAGCACGTATATACTACTATATATACTCAAACATACCATCAAGAATTCACGTTTAAAAGAGAACTCATTCATTACATTATTTATTACTTCGGGAGAACATTAAATTATGTGCGGTACTTCAGAAAACTCGAGATGTAAATATTTTCGAGAATTTTCCTATGAAATTTTAACATTCACCACTGCAATAATTGACCAGAGCTCAGGAGAAAAGGGCCATTTGTTCACCTAAGCGTGTGTACCAATGCTGATGTATGTGTGAATACGCAACAATATTCTGATATGGTGTAGCTATCAACCCAATGAAATCCATATCATTAGCTCATCCTAATGGAATACAAATACCGATTCTGAGAAGCCTTATATACACTACTCAATTTTACACCACTCTACATAAACAGATACTTTTGGCTTCTGCCTCTGCCTTCAGAAAAAAGGTCTACTATGCTCCCCGTGTGCAAGTCTATAAATGTATCTTGCTCATAGTAAAACATTTCACAGTTTGGAAAGCTGCAAAAAAGTTGATGTACTTTCACTTTGTAAAATGCCAGTGCCTTTGCTTCCGCTTGAGGGTTACATGTGGTTCAGTGAACTAGCACGGTTAGGGGTGCTGCATAACATTATTCGAATGAATACTTATTTTGCGTTTCATTGTTATACAAGGCATTCTAAAATCAACATCCTTTCTTTTGCCAAGAAAGGCAATTATTTTGTAGTGTGATGTTGTTAATTGGAAAGCAGGCTGGGGAAATTGTTACTTGGGAAGTTTTCTCTACCTACATATATGTAGATATGTACGTTAATAAATGAGAATGACTCTTGAATATGTAACTGCAACTGACTGTGTGGGGATGTTGGCTGTGGATTGGAGTAAAATGAAAATGAGTATATTCCTTGTCTGTTGCTTTCATGTCGCTCTGTGTAGTTCTAAGGCAAATCGCTAGCCTCCCCGTCACATTCTTTCCGCATCTCTCCTTTTTTGCAGGGAACGGATTATTATTATTGCAACGGAACGGAAGATTTATCACGGATATATTTATACTCAAACTACTTTCTCTTCAACGTTAGAGTAGCATTCCAGGATGCCATGATGCTTTCACATACGGCTAGGAGGTATTCGTACTTCGAAAACAGTTCAAGAAGCAAAATAAAACGAATGAATAGCTATCTATCTATACAATGTACATCATCATCATCCACACGAAAACCCTACTCGTTTGTAAACACTGCATCCAATAATAAATTTCATTTAGAGGATGGAGATATTTGCCTAGTTGAACAGGAAGGCACATATTCCCATACGTATAGTAGTGCATGAAGGCACATACACACACATGTACTCACAATAATGCATCATAATAATGTACATCAAATATTCTACATCTATATGTAATGGAAGTACACCGGAGAGTGAAAGACGTACCAACTCAACTCTGTGGTAGGTTCCCTCTTCCCTCGCACATATGTGTACCTATGTGTCTATGTCACTGCTTGTTGACCCACCGAAAGGGCTAACATTTATATTACGTGAGTTAAACATGTGTCGGGAATACGTCTACTATTTCAGGTTCCGGAATCGTGCAACTAACTTGGTCGACCGGAGTGAGTGGGTAGCACCGAATCTTTTTGTCATGCATGGCCTGATGTTACTGCTGGCTTTTTCTCTGCCTGCCTGCTTGTTCCTTAAAAAATCAACTTTCGTTTTTATAAGAAACTTAGTAGAAGGTAATGCTGCTTCGCTTCATGCACATACCTCTCTACCTCTTTCGCTCTTCTCTCTCTCCTCTCTCTCTCTCTCTGGAGAGTACTTACTCCACACTATATTTTGCAGCAGATATATGAGAAAAGATCCAGTGGCAATGCTATCATCATCATCGTCATCATCCCTCAGATTTGAACAAAAACGGTAACAAGTTCGTGTATTTGTGTGTATTTCGTAGACACACATACACACAGTCATCATCCATTTCTTATCATCATACCACAGCAGAATAGGAGCGTAATAACAAGAGAATCTAGTAGTATTGATCAAACGACCCAGAAAACGTTCATGTCTATAAAAAGGACGTCTTCTCAAAACCGCTCACTGACTCTATTTTTCTGCATCTCTCCCCTTCTTTTTTGCCTCCTTCATTCGTCGTAGTTTATTCTCGCCTCAGTTGTTGAGAGAATAGGAGGAGAGTGAGGCACAATAAGAGAAAAGAAAAGAGGGAGACGAGAATGCATTATGAGAAAAAAGTAGAGCAGAGTCGCTATGATAGAAAAGACGGAAATAGGGGAGCAAGCCACCGTACACTTTTCCACACACCGATTTTCTTCTTTGTCAACTTCATACAAGAGCCACATACACACACACACATACACACACTTCGTGCACAAACATTTATTGTCTACACCAGTTTCTACTACGACTTCTACAGACTCCTCCGCTCCTTGGGTTTCGTCATACCACTTTTTGTCTAAACTACCTACAAGGTCTTGTTAAAAGGTCTGTGAGGGTTGAATGGAAGAAGACAGAGGGAATCACCAAAAGTACGTGAAAGTCTAGTAAATTCATTCTAATGAATTACCTAGCTAGCTCTCTGTATTATAACTTTTTACAAGTATATTCTCCTGACATTCATTCAGGACGGGAACACGTTTCAGTTACACGAGTGGAGTAATATCATTGGACTGCGAGGGCACGGTGTAATTTTAAGAGGGACGTATAAAAATCCGTATATACGATTATTATATGAACATGGAGCATGTCTGCTACGAAATTCTTTATTTCAGGAGAAAGGGTAAATTTTCTTTAATATTTCAAATGTTTCGCCATTTCATATTGTGGCATGTTAGACACATTACGCCACAAAGAAGAACAATTCGCAACTGTTACTTAATCTTTCCTAAAAAAAGGGTTACTTGATAAAAGAGACATTCCATATGACACTTGTTCTTTACGTTCTGTAGTAAATATACTTTCTATAAACTTTTACTGCGTAGGATTTTAGGGTAAAACCTAACTTTGTAACTTCTTTTTTTCTGCTTCACTTTCTAAGGATAGTTTACAAGATATGTGCTATTTTTATTGACACATGAACCATTATGGTGAAGAAACAAATTATGTTCTCTGAAGTATAACCGTCACGGGTAAAAAACGTGGGCGTAATAAGTCCCTAAACAGGAATACGACAACTGAACCTATTTATACTAGCTTACATTGAAATAGTACTTGCGTGTGTGTGTGTGCATGCAAGTAAAACTTTGTGTGTGCCTGTACGGATGAGTTGAGTGTGTAGGTAAAAATACATGTCATCGCAAAATTATTAATGTTGACTTATTGTACAGCAAAAAAAATGGAGATGGACGCACAGGCTATTTTTACGGCATGTTTTTTCCCGAAATCGAAAGTGTGCATTGTAAGGCACAGATGGGAGATGTTATTTTGCTGGAGAGTGCAGACTATAATTTTCACATAATTGTATCTCCGTGACCGACCTGGAATACCTTGTTAGGTTGGGAAATAAATAAACTGACTCCCTTTGGAACTTATCTTGTTGTGGAATACATCGCCTACTGAGAACATCAAAGGCATGCAAACGCTTCCAATGCGAGGAAAACTTCGAAACGGACAAAAGGATGACAAATTGCAAAACTCTGCTGATGCGTACCACCATCTCTGTGTAACGTGTACAACGGATCGTTGGACAAAAGCGGAAATTTGTAGGCATATGTTGTAGAAAGTCCCGAATACATACACATAGCAATCCCCTAATGCCACGGAGTGAGCCTACATTTCAAAGGAAAGTGCTTTAACATCTCAAAGCTAGTTAGATAATATTCTGTTATAATAGTTCGTGCAATAATTCACAATAGGATTTATTTTTTTGAAACCGCCCAGTGCCGTTTCCTATCTGATAATATATGGTATACAGCGATTTCATTAAATGAGCCAAAACTCCAGCATTTATAATGAGCTGTAGTATATTTTTTTTTAAATCCAAACAATGAAATTTTGCACGTAATTAATTCCCGTTCCAATTCCTTTGGAGTTCACTAGCTCGTAAGATCCCTCACTCGAAACTCAAGTAAATTACTCAGAATCAAGAACATATTTCAGGAATGGCTTCATCTACTTAAAAAGTGATGTCCCTGTCGTCTTTACATTCCAGTATTAAACGAACAAAAAGCATGCCTAGGTATTAGTCCCCGTTTTTATGGAAAAGGACAAAATTTCAACAGGAGCAGCCGAAATTAACTCAACCGAAATTTAATCTGAAATATGAAGTTTTTTGTAGACAAGCTACTTTTCCTTATGAATTTTTTATTTTGTTCTAAAAACATGCTATTGACACGAATCACTGTCATTAAGCACACCATAATAAGGTTCATTTTCATTATATAAACATTTCATCATCATCATCATATCATTACAGCAGCTTTGAAGTACTTTTACGTTTGTAATTTAGCGGCAACTTTTGCCTTTTAGCCTACTATGTTGAAAGCGTAGAAATATGTAGTTCTCTCTCTCTCTCTTTTGCTTCTATTGCTCATCAACTTTTTTTATTTCTACCATTGTGTCTGATATATTATATTACAGCACAAATGGCAACCCCCATTGTCTATGATCATGGAGCCAACAATGTCTGTCTGCTTGTCCCAAGGCAAGCCCGTATGTTGTTAGTACTGATGTTGAATCCAGAAGCGGGACAGAGAGAAAGAGATATGCATATATAGCTGTTAGCACAGTTTTTCCCAACAATAATGCAAAACGCAGTCTGCACGAACGTTATATTGTGCTATGTATTACGTGTATTTTTAACGTCTATTCTCCCTCTCTAAACGACAATCTGCGCTGTTTCGAAATCAAAGAGAAGAGCCCAATTCCTTCGCTAAATTGCTCAGGACGATTCTTTTGTATCCCATTAAACTGATTTACGCCCACTTCTATCACAGTAAAGAAGTCTTTAGTACAATCGCATCCAGCTCCTACTCAGAACCTAATACATAGATTTCCATTCAAACTGTTGGAGAATTGCATGTTTGTGCATGTAAATAGGGAGTTGCAAGAGTTCCGTAACTGGAATCGCAATAAAACTTGAACAGTTTTGACTTTTAAAAAGCCTTATAAAGACATTACATGACACTGATCGCTTTTAAATGTCTCTGCAATAAGACTGTTTAGCAGTACACGAACATTAAACAAGAAGAACATGCTTTTATTCTTGTTTATTTCGTTCATTTTCCATGAATGCAGAACAAGGAATCCAGGAATGGAAGTGAAGACTTGTGTCTGTGTCTGCTTGGCATGTGTGTGTGTGTGCTACAAAAAGTTTATATGGAATGTAGTCCATCCCCTCTCAAAACGAGCAAATATTTACTTTATGTATTGCTTGTTGGTAAATAATAGATCAAAGTTGAAACCGTACTGAGGGAGCGTATAGAAGAGGAAGAGATGGAGCCGTGTGTCCTAATGCTAATCAAAACAAAGTTATAATTAAAACAATGCAATTTGCCCTAAAATCAAATTTGGGGTTGTGTAACATCTTCCCAGCAGATTAGGCATTAGTTACTCCATACCTAACAGGACAGCATCGTCCTCCAGAGATGATTTGGGGTACGGGGTATCGTTGTGCCCGAATATTCAATATGCATCTAGATCCAAAATACGAGGAAAAGCAGAAAAGGCTAGTTTTGGGTGGTATACATATTCAGGCGTAGACGAACGTAGTCTATATGGTTATTAGAGTGTATTTAATGAATTAAATGTTCTCTTGCACAGTTTCGGCCAACCATTTTGTTTCGCTGATTCTGTTTCGCTCTCCCCTTACAAAGTGGTAAAAATGGTATGCAAGGCTGGTTTTTACATCGAGATCTGAAGACACTACGTGCATCAACGTGTACAAGCTGAATGGAAAACGTGAGTGAAAGTACGTGTTTCTCTTTAATACTTACTACCCTGCAATGGCCTATAAAAAGGATGGGATGATAAAAAAGAAAGGATGATTTTACAATCTGAGCGAATAATACCTTTCACTAGTTTCACTGTCTTATTTTACAATAAACATTCAACCTAATCGACTGGTTTAGTGGGGAGAAAGCACTTTGTACATTTAGGGTAACATGGGAATTACAATAGGAGTATCATTAGTAAGAAAATGCATTTGGTTAAAATGTATATTTAAATTTTATCACTATTCATGTGCATTGCCATATTTGCAATCGCAACGTTTCTCGTCTCTGAGCAGAAAATTCGTATAAAATAAATGAGACTTGCATACTTTCTCGAATTGATATACGCTTAGGTATGCATTCTCCTTCTAGTAATATCATTTCGTTTTAAGGATTGTCTGTTTTTAGTTCCCCAATTTTCTACGCAGCTTCAAAATCTGTAAGTGGTTCAAACCATCCAATTTCACTGTGAACGTTTTATTATAAAGTAAGCGCGTCTTGTCCCAGTTTTTTTATCCTCATATCATCAATCAAACATGAAAATGGATTAGCTGTTGCTGTTGTGGATGCCACAAACTTATCTTCCATCAACCCAATTGTATAAGAACAATTCACGGTAGTCGGATGCATCAACACTTTTGATTCCCCCAAAAAAAAAGTTTGTCAGAGAAAGCACTCCGCGCTTCCAAAATTATTTCCCAAGGTTATTTACCGTGGAGAAAGTAGAAAGTAGTATGCCAAATGTGAAATGCTAAAAACATATTCAGGTCAAATCTTTCATGTGGGCTTGGGCATTCCACTTTGTCCACAAACAAACGACTTTGATAGAAATAGATAGATCAGGCCACATTTCATCCCGGTGCACAAGGTATCCAGGTCATCATCTGTGCTGCTCCTGAAGAAACGTCTAACCGTAACTTTATATAATAAAGTAAGTAGGTGTCTCCTTTCATTTCAACTTCTACGAATGATCCTGCTGCAGGAACATACGTTGATCGAGATTGTGGTACAACAGCACAAGTACAAGTGTATAAAATTGAGATGCAATCATACAAAAAGTAAACATTTAATATTCGTCACTGGCAGCGTATACATTTTTATGCACGATATACTCCTTCCGTTACTATATAACATCGGTCGTATCGTTTTATCAACGGAAGGTCTATCAGGATATCAGGTATGTATAGGAAGCTTTATTGTATCCCGATGGTTGAAAGTGGTGAGTCATAAATAGAAAGTTTATTTTCCTGGTATCACATAATATCACTGGTAGTGGTTATGGCATAAAGCCCTTTATACAGAATGTATCTCTTCAGAATGTAAAAAGTGTCGGAGCAAGGAACCACATTAGGTATACATATACTACCACAGAGAGTGAGAGAGAGACTGTGATAAATGTGTGTGCACACAGAAAGCAGCTACGATGTGGTTGGCTGTGTGCTGATAGAGTGATCTGTTTTGTTTCATTTATGAATCTCTTTCCGTAGAACTTTTCCCTTTCGCATTACATTCATTCGCCGAATTAGTCAATGCCAATGGTTCTTCCACTACCAAATAACTGGAGAATGTTTGGGAATTCTAAGGAAGCTTCTCTCTTTGTGTACATACACTACAGATTTATAGTAGCGAGACTATCAACTCCTTTTCTAACTCATCATCACTATCATCCCGGCCCGTTCCACTCTCGTTTCGATTTTCTGGGAAAACGAAATTTCTTGAATAACACTTTCAAAACAGAAAGTTCCATTGTTGCTGCTGCTACACTTTACACATACCGAACATCTTATATACATTTTATATGGCCATCATAATATGGATTCTTGGAATCATAAGTTTATCGAAAAATTTCCTAGTACCAGCATTTGGGGACACACTATAAGAGGAAGAAAATAAAAAGGTAACGTAAAGCGGCAAGCACACTTCCTTACACGCATACTTTTATTGTTGGTAGGTATGTCCTACAAAAAACGAATTTTGTAGTATCCTTTGCGTTGTTGGTACAAATTTTTGGGTTATAGCGTGATAATATTATGATACTGATACATAATGCTTCAAGATAATAACGTTGATGACGCTCTTCCTTGTAAAGAAAAAAAAGTTGAGACATGATCTGGTTCTCCGTTTCATATCAGTTTGCAATTTCTAAAGGTTGTGCCATGTTGTACAGGATGTTACAAGGAATTTTCTGCTTCCTTTAAAACCAACTGCCACTACAACTCCCGCTGGATATTCCCACTGGAGAGAGATGAGATAGATAAGCTTAAAACTTGCATATAGGTACTATATACATTAGTACAGTTTCATTCGGGAAGGCCACAATGAATGCATGGTTTAGGCAAAATTAAGAAAAACTCACATTTACGTAAATGTTGAACTGGAGTTTTAAAGCAGCGTTCCGGGAAAAGTAAAATTCGGGGAGCTGTTAAAACGCCAAGACACTACAACTTTCTGCTCAGCAACGAGCTCATCATCATCATCATCGTTCCATAACCCGTGCTTGGCTTCAAGAATCTATCATTCCTACCAGGCAGTTTTGTTGTGTGAAATGGAGCGAAAGGAAAGTCAAAGTACACATTTGTAAAATATCTACAAGCACTCGCACATTTCTAATGTCTGGATAATGCAGGGCTGTGAGATGCATATCTACATAAAACACGAAAACTCTCCAATTTATTTGTAGTTGATTAGCCATTGACAACAGACAGAAGAGCAACGATTCTAACCCAGGCCGGGTAGAGTTGACAAGAACATCATTATGCGGTTTCTTTTCTTGGGAATACCATATCTTGACTTTTTATCCCAAATTCCCCCGTGCACCGAAAATCCCTGTCTAAAGTGGAGCATCAAGTAGACTCGTACGTGTTATGAATTCCAATTTATGGTTCATTCTCTTACTATAGAATTAATGAGAGGCTTCTTTGTGCCATAAGAAAATTCGAGGAATGAACAAAACGCTTAGTTGAAATCTGATTGTGCTACAAAGACAAGTGTGTCAAACCAAACATTTTTTTTTGTCTTGAGGGGCTTGACAAAATAAAGAAACATCTTGTCGTCCCGCTGGTATACATAAAGAAAGTAGCAACTTATTGTTACATACAATAGCGGGTGCGAAGAGTCTCTTAAAATCTCTGAGTATTAAAAGAATGAATTAGGTCAACACGAGACACATTTTCTTAATAATAAAAAAGTTTTATAACGAACATTTGCTCTTTTCAGAAACACAAGCTCAGTTCCGAGACCAACTTTCAAACATTCAATGCATTTGACACTTTCCTTTTCCCCTCCAGAACATACTTTCGTATTATCTGTTACATTTTCGGAGAAATGGGAAAAGGTCTGAATTCCGAAACGAAAATTATACGAGATCGTGTTCATGCTGTGTCTAATATACAAAAGAAGGAGTGACTGTGCAAGGCGAGAAGACACGAGAGGAGGGAAAAGAAAATCAACAGTGATACATTATATCTCGAGCGGTACGTAATATTATCGGTGACTTGAGTGACATGGCAAAAGGCATTAAGTTTTTTTTTGTGCCTACATGCATTCAACATATATCACGTCGTATTCGTAAATCCTCTATATGTTCATTTAAACCCGGTTCTGCTTAAAATGTCCGGCTTTATGCATAATAATTGCATTTTAAACCATTTCGGGTAAAGTGAACATAGTTGAGGTTTTGCAAGGATTTTGTTACGCAAGTAGCATCCGGAATGAACAAATATATTACGGAGAAAGCAAAAGTAAAAGCAATTTTGAAAACGAGACACCACCGTTACAACTAGGACACTAATTTTATTCTGCTGAATTCGCGCCAAATGATGAAGGGGATTACCTTGAAAAGGAATTTTAAAGCGGGGTAATCGGTAACTGAGAAAATAGTTTTGCCAACCAACCTCCTTTCACCACACAAGCAGCTCAAAGTGGGGATGGTACCACAGGCAGCAATTTCATTTTTTTTCGCCCACACAAATGGGTTTTGCTGGCGCCAAATTATGGTGAAATACTAATATTTATCTCCACAACACAAAGACTACCTTACGGGACCTATTTCAATGGCACTAGTTCAAAGACACTGGTTGCTACTACTTGCTGGGATGCTACAACGAGGTGGTACCTTTTGGGTAAATTTGTTTTGACGTAAGTATCCCATGATGATGATGATAATAATGATATTTGCCATATGCAACACCCAACTTACAAACAAACTTGGAGTACAAACAAAGACAAAGAAAAAGCAGAAATTCAGTCTAGTTGCTTTCCTACGTGTGGGATTATTTCTGGAATGTGGAGCCTACATTTTGTCGGCGATTTACTGGTAAACACGACCGTGTACTATCACCACGAACACTGCTGTTTTTTGGTGGCTCTAGCTTATTTTCGTGCGCACACACACACACAGCTTGCGTTTATTCAATTCAATGATTCGGTTTACTCAGAAAAGTACAAATTCAGCAGACAATTCGCCAAAAATAGTGTGCAAACTTTTACAGCTGTACATATGGAAGATGAAACGATGATAACAATTTTGACTAAGCTGGGGGAAAACTTGTGCTACGTCTCACTACTGTGCGATCAAAAAGTTGCTTTAATAGGATTTTAAACCTACAGACTGACAAAACACTTTAAAGGATTTTAACGACCGACTAGGCAAGCCTAAAAAGTGTATGTCGATAGAGATACCATTTCATATTAGTATACATTGCCAGCAACCCTGCTACAAGCCTGCAATAACAACTCTCCCTTCTATTTAATATTACTGCTGTGAAAAATTGGAATGGGAATGAGAGAAACTTATATGAGCAAGGCCAGTTGTAATCAAAATCACAGAATCCCATGATGACGATGATGATGATGGTGCAATAGTATAGTTTAGCCCTGAAATTTGTCTTTTCCCAGCGATGAAAAATTCAGTAGCCTTGAATAACTTTCTACTTGCATTTCATTTCACATTTATCTACTTCTTTTCCCATCACCACATAAGCACTCTTGATGCCTTTAAAAATACAATATTGAACGTTTACATGAAAGCGACACAAATTTTGTGTCTTCTGATGGATAAATAATGGAAATATGGAGTTATTTTAAGTTGGTTGGGATTCAGTCATGCGTCAGGCTTCACCACGCTAAAGTAACTTTTGTGCCAGATAATGTTATTGAAGACACTGAAACTGAAGGTCAGCAGGTTGGAAAAAGACGTGATCATGTAATATACATGCAGCACAGGGACAGTTTACCATGAGATAGGATTCTCTCTCTGTCAAGCTAAAATTATTTAAACTTATTCCCAGAGAGCGGCAATGAAAATGCATTTTCATCACTAGAAACCCACTCAGAAATCTAAATGGCGGAGCAAAAGCATCATCAAAAGGATGTGGAATCAGGCACACGACCGGAAACCTCAAAAAGATGGAAAATGAATATTACATGCATTCATCGTGCATGCATATGACTCAAATGTAAGCTGAATATCGTCAAATGGAGTCCTTACCTCTATATAATTCAAGACGACAAATTGGTTACGCTACAAGAGGGCAAAACTTGAAATGATGCTCAGAAATAGGGGAAATTTGATCGATGTATTAAAACGCAGCAGAGGAGGAACAGCATCGCATCCGCCCTGCCCTCATACCTGCCTGCTATAACCATTATAAAATATCACAACCCAAAATGAAGGAAAATAAATAAAAAAGTTGACTGTTCACTACCCTACAACGACACTCAAAAATAATACGACTACTACACGTCATGTTATACTAACAAAGTAAACGTCGTATATATCAAAAGACGAATGCAGGCAGACCAGTAGTGTTATATAGGAACGAACAAGTGCTTTTGTACTGGCAGCTAACTACAAAAGGAGTGTTGATTTCTTGCTCACTCAAGCAACAAGAAATAGGGGGAATAACGAGACGGAGGATGAGCACAAGGTCCCCTGATACATTTGTTTCCTTCTTTTTCATCAAGCACTCTTTTAACAAAATGAAACGTGAGGAAAGACATTTTTAATTATAAACGCGGGTGATAATATTGATGAATGAAAGGTAAGAAGATACGTGCAACGGCAGAAACGACATGATAGAAATTTTTAGTTTTTAAAGTTAATTCTGCATTGACGTGTTAACTATATATAGTATACAGCACCCTATACATACATCCATATATATATAACATTTATTTTGAGTTTGTTTATACCTACACGCGTCTAAGTGCTTGCATCCTTTTATTGATAACAGGACAAGGGACTAGGGACTAAACCAGTAAATATACTATCGTTTGTGCGTTGCTTTGATTTTAAAGTTAATAAGAAGGATGAGTAATCCCCCTTCTCATCATCACAATCATCATCATCTTTATGAGTATATCATTCCCTTTGAACTGGTGCTGGTGGTATGAAGGGGGAGAGTCATATTTCTTAAACAGCAGCAGTAGCGGTTACTCTGATGTATCTTGTATAAAAAGAATCAGGGCAATATAAGCAGACTTCCGTCGTTTGCAGGAAATCGTAAAATCCCTGAGAACATTTTTTATAAACTCTCGACTTGCGTTACCTCCTTTAATAATGTTTGACTCGACGGTACAACTACAGACAAGTTTGCCACGCGTATTGTATGCATATTACATGAAATGCTGCAAGAGTTGCCGCAGAGGGGTAGAATGAATATAATGAATAATAGGTGGATGTAGTACTAGTAGTAGCGGTGGTGGTACGACAGAAAGGATGGCAACAAATATGTGTACAATGCAGGTATATAGATGTACACATCCTCGGAATGTGGACGAGAAAAGGAAATTTTAATGTCTTGTATTACCATTACCATGTACTTATTCTTATCGTCCTGAGCTCTCCCGCACACACAAACTCTCTCAGTCAGAACAGAGTCACAGGGATTTTTTTCTTCTATTCATAGCTTGTTCAATATACGCCTTTTCTCCTGCAGGTTGGTAGTAGCAGTTCTTAGTATTTTGAATTAGAGAAATCACAATCCCTCTTTGATTAGCACTATTTTGTTTTTTATTAATTTTTTGCTCCTACATTTTCTTTTATATATATTCTTGAGTGAAAATTTTTACTTTGACATTATTACAATTTACCATTTCATTGTTGTTGTTATTATTACATTTCTGATGAATTATTCCACACTTAATGGATTTACAACGTTGATATAGTATGTGCTAGAAGTTGTTGTTATAATATAATGTTTTACCGTATTCATAGTTCACCACCACTAGAGTGTTCATAAAAAACGCTAATGCGTAAACGTGGTTTTAGTAATGCAGATGAATGAATTAGATATGCTAATAAAATACTCCGTTCTGTTCTTCTATGCGTACCACTAGTATGCTTTCATACGATCTAAATATATTATGACTATACTTAGAATATGTATACGCAGTACGCAGTTGCCTATTCATACTTTAATTTTTATTAACGGACTATTTTTTTCTAGGGAATGACGACACGACGACGACGAAGAACAGCTCACTGCCGTCAAAATGGGAAATTACCTGATTATCACTAGACGCGTTTAACTGGTAACGATTGCTTTTATCTTATAGATATACTGTGAAAAACTTTCATATTCTCACCGTCGTGAAATGCGATTCTGCAAATGAATCTAGGTAAATGCGTTTGATAAGGCACGTAAAATCTTATGTGCTTCTCTAAAAAAAATGTTACAACTTTATGCGTTATATGAGATCAATACACGACATATAATAATAGTAAAATAATAATAATAACAATAACAAGTAATGTAACATGATATAAAAAGGCGTGTTTCGTTTTTAGAATAGGAGTTAAAATCGTACGTATGACTAATAAAATTGGCTTGAGTAAATCTAGAAAGCTAAATTTTTACTCAAACAGTGATAATTAAAGGTCTTGTGTTATATTATTGTATATTATTACACTTCATATGGTTTTGATTTGCGTTAGCGCCAATTAAATGGGTAAGGAAATATACATTTGTGATGCTAAAAGTTTTGTCATGTACGTGGCAGCTTTTCAAGAGCTCGTTTTATTTAGTGGCAGAAAAATGCACTATATTACATACATTACACACAAATATATTCCCTTTCCCCTCTTACGGAGAAAATGTTCAATACATACTAAACAGGATATTTTCGCCTTTTTATTGCCAGCACCAACATGCATAAGCAGATTTTACAGCCCGTATAAAATTCCACAAAAACATAAAAAAAATACAAGAACTACGTATTTTTGTCATTTCCACATAACACGCCTCTGTTTGACACAGTAATACCAGCACGACGTCAAAATCATCGATATTTCTTTATTCGGGATGTTTACAAAACATACTTCGACAACTCCTATACTACCACACCACCACTACCGAAAAAAACATTTACAAGCGCAGACATACTAAATTGCCAGAAGCACTATATTGACTGCTTGATGTTTCTTAACAGCAGTCCATGTACATGTAACGAGGACTCCGGGAGAAGGAACGTTAATGTTTCTTCGTGTATATAGACACCCCAGCAGACACTAGCGCCTTGTTCGTGACTATTGACTTTTTCTTTTTAAAAATGAATATAAGATAAATGTACAGGCGTATATGCACATGCATGTAACTGATGTAACAAAGTTAAGATCCTTGGAGCTTAAACCTGAACAGTACTAAGTAGTCCGATTTTCGAAAGCGTGCAAGTACCCAGAGAGACATACGATATTCTCTTCCTAATTATAACTTACAAACTTTTCCTTTTTAGAATACGTTCTTGTTGGGTATTTTATTGCCCTTTTCTTGCCTAAAAGCTGCACAACATTGTTTATTATTATATTACCACCAGTGCAACAGAACAAGCTTTGTACATTTTTTTTTATCTCTGCTGAAAACCATATACACTGTCGAGTATATGATACCAGACATTATTTCGCATTACATGGACCACTTCATATCGCAATCGTAATCTTGAGCAAAGGAAGTTAAGGACGAGAGGTAAGAAACAGTTATCTACAAAAACTAAAAGTTACTGTGAATAGGTAGGTACTTTTTATGTAGCACAAATAATAAATGTAGTACACCTATCCAATGACGAGTGCCGAAAAACAAATAAACCAAAAAAGTTTGTCATTTTGAGCCGTGATACGTGGTACCATTAACATCGCAATGAATTCACAGTATCTTTTTCTGTCGTGCTACCAGTTGTTAACGAACATCATCAACAGCTGTACTTTTTACTTCAACGGCACTAATAATAATGATACAGCTGGAAAAAACGAAAGCAGAGAAAGTTGTCTATGGGACTTTTCTTCGCAAAGATGCGTTAAGAAGCTGCTGCTTAGAAGAAGAAAAAAGATTCTTCAAAGCACACTTTCAAAGAGTACCTATTATATTCTCTCTCGTTTTTCCTCTATACCACCACCGGCACTAACCATCCAAACATGATGATACTATGTGTAATAAAATATTTTCAACTTACTGCTATCTTTTGAAAATGAGAAATCTGAAGGTCTTTTTATATGAGCTGAGCTGTATCACTTCCTGTAGTAAAATATGTAAATAGTCATTCCATTTCGTTCAAGACCCTGCAAGTCGATCATCAAAGCTTATGTATATTACGTGCATTAAATTATGTGTGTGTAGTTATTGCAGCTCAAAAAGAAATATTTCAACTCGGTGTACAAAGAGGAGCCGTTGTCGTGTCCTTTATCGTATCTACCGCAGACCTCAGTAGCACACAATTGCTCTACTACTAGCAGTTGCGCTAGTTTCAAATAAGCGGGGAGCATCAATTTTTTGCGATGTTGTATGCAAATGGAGAAAAATGTAATATCTATATTATTTCATTGCCATTTTTGAGCATTTACACATATCACAAGACACGTATTTAAGCTAGGCAAAAATAACAAATAGGCTCTAGGCAAGTATTTTTTGTCGATACAAAAAAAGGATAGAAAATCCGGCCTTTCCATTATTCTTGGTTAAGCTAAGTTCTGGAGAATGAGGAGCTATAAGTTACACCATGAGGAAGAATGAATAAAATGGAAATTGGTAGGGTGGTGCCGGGGATCCAAAATGCGATGCTTTCAATAAAACGGCACATGGCGTATAGAGAAACATTGAATTGGGGAAACAAGGAAGGTGGGCGCAAAGAAAGGGAAGGAACTTACACTTCTTAAGAGATTCTTTTGGATGGTTATCGTCTATCGTTGCTTGTTGAGTTTGAAGTAGAAGAGAATGTGCAAATGTACAGCAAGATGAGCATTCCAAATTGGAACTTAGAATGAAAACCCTAATTTTTGGTCGGGCTATTCTCCAGACGATAAATTTCATTTGCGCTTTTTTCTCATTGCTTTATACTACATTAGATATGGGATAAGCCGAGAAAGCGGTCTCTCGGTTTGGGCATGGAAAAGCAGGGAGAGCAAAAGGGAAAATAGATTTGAGCTGGAGATGAGAATGTGATGCTTCATTCTGTAAAATCATAAAATTCTACTGCAGCGAAGGGTATGTCACACAAAAGTGAGCGACCACTGAACAAAATTTATTTTAATGTCAGTTCCAACTGTGAATTCCAATTTATGGAAAATACTGTACGCTGCATTGTTGTCGACTGTTTAAGTACGTATTGCCTCATATGCTCTCCCATTATTATTTTCCTTTTCATTGCATGCCAACGTCATTTTATTAGACGGCAAAATATTATTTGTGAATTCAATGTGGTATATTATTAATAAAACGCTGCATTTTTATATCGTCCTCGCTCAACTGTCACATTCTTTCGATGCTACCATCATTATCAAGATGTTCTCAATTTCCCTTACATTTGGGCTAGTACTCTATTCTTGTTGGTCTTTCATATATGCGGTGGTAGAACCCCAGTATACGAAACCACCACAAATTTTTGTTCTCGCATTAGCAATTTGATTTTCGGATGTATTATGACATGTCATTTTTTGAATCATTTCTATTTTAGAGCACTTGTTCATTGCAAAAAATAGAAACAGATAGTTACACCATGACAGTACAATGCAATGAAAAGGTTCAGTCATGATGATCATTTTAGAGCTTTATATCAATTATATAAATATCAGATATATTATCATGAGAAAATGATCCTATTTCCGTGTCCGTACCGCATCAAGATGATTAACTTGTGAGTCTGTTTTTATATTCTTTCTGTTACTGTAAACATCGTGTTATTGTGACGATTGAGCTTATAAACCTTGAAATATAATGACTATCAAAATCAAAACCATAACTTCTGTACAGCATCCAAGATTTGTGACTGATAATGCTCACATGTCATCATCACATCATCACCGTAATCCCCCACGCATGACGTACACCACTGTCCCACTTTCGTGTTAGTGTTGTGCATGTTATTGTGAAACTCCACTACCCTCTAGCATCGTAGACGTACCATGTGTACACAAGCATTTTTAGCGCAAACTGCTAAAAACCCGTAAAATTGGTACGCTCAGCAAAATTTGAATGGAAGGCATATTCTACGACGTGAGTGTGCTGGTATCTGCACTCTGCAATCCAATTATGTGAAAAGAGAAACACAGACCTGGTAATTATCGCTATTATCTCATTAGCTTTTTGCAAACCCTTTCTAATCCGTCTATTACCCAATTGTTTCAGAAATTAAATCAGTTGATAATGGATAATGGAATGAGGGACGTATGATAATGACAATGTATACCTTGGAGTATAGTAGAAACAAATTAAGCAAATTTCTTTCTTTCCCAATGACATGAATTTACTTTACTGTACACTATAGGAAAGCTGTTAATTTGTTCATCGTCATTGTCACTGAATTTTTACATTGTTTGACAATCAATGGTTAAAAGCGCACTTTTTCTCTCTATTGTTTCCCCATTAGAGTTGCTGCATATAAATATAAAGGAGTAGGTAGTCTGCATTTATGGATGTATGTTGGCTCCTTTTACATGAGTGGTTAACCCATGTTTCTGTACAACAATAACAACACTGCAGCAATGTCGGGATGACTAATAATAACAGCAACTGAAATAGTACATCTAAAAAAGAAACGAAGAAAAACCACGTAAAATTTACACCGCCACAAAAATACTTTGTGCAATGGAATTGACAACAATGTTTTGTTGGTTAAAAAATTGTAAAGTTTCTTTGCAATTTAACGCTGCAATTTATACGTGCTTTATGTTAACGGTTGATTCGGTAAGCCAGTTAATACGGCTTGCGAGAGTTTGTGTGTCATAATTGTTGTGTGCTTCAAATGGGAACAGGAAGCGTTATTACAGCAATACCGGTGTTTACGTGCACGTTGCACATAATAGTAATAATAATAGACTTACGCATACGTAGAAGCTTTTTGATTGAAGACCCCACCACTGCTCACTCAATTTGAGAATATCTACCGATAGGTAGGTGTTGCAACCACTGGGTTATTAATGCAGACAATGGAGTTTAGAAACAGTAAAAGTATCATCTTGTGACTATAAGAGACGCTGTCTTTAAAACTACAATGGTATTCGGGAACAAAATCCTACTACTTATGTTTGCATACTTCTTGTGTGATATATGATGCAGTCAAACTTCGTAACAAATTATGTTGATGTGTAAAACGTTGTGCTTGAACAAGTAGGTGTAGAAAATTACATTCTTTCCTTTTTGTAATTGATGTTCTATGCATAATGCATAGGTACATACAACTAACTATTTATAGGCAAAATAGAGCTTCGATCGTCTAAAATATCGTCACTATTGTCTAGGGTTTCCCTGTAATAGCGACATAATTAGCAGTTTCGAATGGGAAGACTACCAATTTGTTAACACTTGAAAGGCACCTTCCCTTTTCCCTTATTTGGTATGAATTAATGCGTAAGGCAGGGCGGATGATTATTTGATACGTGATACGATGTCAGAAATACCTTATGGTATTATTATTACAAGCAGTTTCCTATTACATCCATAGAAGACGTCGTCAGTCGACACACATGTGGTGATGAAATACAACACGACTCCTCCAAGAGTCTCCTCTTGAGAGGAAAGTAGGGAAACGATACAGCATAAAGTATGTCCAAGTAAGCAATTAAGTGGAAGCTTTGATGACACTAACAGCAGGGACATAATATTTGAACAGTGTTATCATCACCCCTTTCGTTAACGACATGCAAAGTCTCCACATCCCTTACCGTGGAGTACCTATGCACTCACATATTCATAAAATATGCAAAATAAAATGCATCACACGGTATTACCGTATCGTGCATGTATTTTCATAACATACCGTGCCGTTGTATTGTTGTGCACTCAAGTAAACGTTGCGTTATGGTTATCTAATATAGGGAATTGTGTGTTTAGAGAGATACTACAAAGGAAGAAAAACACGCAGGTACTTTTTCCGTGTACAAAAATACTGGCAAGGTAGTAGTACTATTTTATGTAGTAAACAGGGTACTTGGATTTAATTGGTCTCTTTCCTCTCTTCTTTAAAGAATATTCGGTGGCATGCACGAACAAAGCAATATATTATTATATTTCCCACGGGTGCGTACCTGCACACTTTGCACGAGATGAAATAAGAAAAGAAAAAATGGAAAAGTCCGTTGTGTATGCACGGGAGTGAGAGAGTGATACACGAAAAGTACAGCTTTCTTGCATCTCTTGAAAAATTCACTTACTTATTCATGTGCCCATAATACACCTCTACGGAGTTCCATGGCAGGTACACTACAACAGCATTAGATTGTTTTCGTAAATTCTGGCACGTTAGGAGCCAACATATTATTTTAATGGTAGTTTTATGAAAAAGTAAAAATAATACTTTGAAAACGTTAATAGGGCCGATATATCTCTAGATAGGTAATTAGATTCCACAATACGTGTGTCTGTACTTTTGCTCAGCGTATTTTTTTTCTAATTAACAAAAAGTTGCCAGTTACTTGAGAAATCTCATTGTGCGCTCTTTAAACTCTTGTCTGTGTTGCGACAAATTAGCTCTGCGTAATGTTCATTTATCCCGTATTGTTGCAAGTGCGAGGAAGTTTTTCTTTACTTTTGAAAAAAGCACACAGTCGTAGAAAAAAAAGTTTTCAACTTTTAAGCCGAGCTTGCTTTTTTGTGGTGTTTACCAACAACCCAACTTTCAATTCTTTAGCAAATCTCTTCGCTGTTTAAAAAAAGTTTTTTTTGCAGGAACAGGGACAAAAGCAGGAAAAAGCAACATGTCGCGTTTTGCCCAAGGCAGCCCATCTATTCTGTGCGGGTAGGAACACTACAGAAACTGTAGGAATACTATAAAAAATTGTTTGGCTTTAGAAACAATAATGTCTTGTACATACTAAAAAAAATCCTGAACATCGCATTGTACATGTGATACTATTCTTACTGATAACGAAACCTCCTAAAAATCAAAAAGTTTGTTTGATGGTTTCCGTTTCCGCTTCACCGACATGCACCAGTTTTTTAAGCTACTGTGCTATGCGGCGACTGAGCTAGTACTGCGATAACAATATGGGAGTAGGTATGCAATATGTTTGTTTTAAAAGGTTGTCTGCCAAGTTTTGATCCTGTATGATGATGGCGTGCCGTAAATTTTTGGTAACGTTTTTGTCTGTAAACAAGGAACTTTCCTGCTCGCTCCCAAAATTTTCTGACGAAATCCCATTTATTAAAAATTATCGCAGCTTTAAACTAGCCGAGCAGCAGTGTACTGCAACAGTGTAAACATGTCTTGCCAGTTGAAAGGTATCTTAAAACTTCTCTTACCGCGCGCAGACCTTGCTTTTAATTTGATTTTCTTTTAACTTTCTACATCAAATAATACCACAAAAGCATCTGACCCATTTCTTGAATTTTCAATGGAAATCGAACAACCTTGCTAGTAAACTATTACTAGAAGAGAGTGAAAGAAAAAGGGTGAAGATAATATATACGAGAAACGTAATAAATAATAAATAATATATTCTTCGTCCCGCGACCACCAACCTGAAGTTTTCTTCTGTGAGTTATTATGTAGCAATTAGCTCTATATGCTACCAATCTTTATCACGCCAATTAACTTTCTTTTGCATAATTGCCCACGTGTAAAGCCAGCAGATTGTTAGTTTTCCAGTGGGAACGCTATTGTTTACTTAATTCTTTCTGTCAGCTTGTTTTTTTTTCTTTCGCCGTTAGCAATTATGACTTCCACAATCAAATCTACTTGTGTTATGTTTGTAAATAAGGTGTGTAGTAATAATAATGCATAAACAAACGGACGTAATGATTTCAATCAAGCCTAACGTGTAGAACACAATACAGATATAATAATACGTGCATATATTACGAAGCGCATCAACAAATATTTACGAAGTAAACGAAAGGTCCCACCAAAACGCAAGTAGCACAAAAATACATTGTGTGTTTTTGTGTGCACTGCTGCTGCTGCTGTTCTGAAAAGGCGATGCAATAATATATACGATCTACATGACGCTATCCGTTTCCCTTCTGCTGCTACAATGTCCATGACACAAATGTTTGGTAACAGGAGAGATTTTTATACTTTTCAGAGGAAGCTGCTGACATCATAGCATCAGTATCGCAACAACAACAGCAGGTTGCACATATGCCTTTTTCTTTCCCACCATCGCTC
>JAHZNE010005079.1:0-36995 GCA_027744055.1 Callyntrura sp. NNG-2020
GGATGATTGTGTACGTTTCTATCGGTCCAGCGTTATCTTTCCATAAAGATTTAGATTGAACCTGGAATACTAGAATATATACGTAATCTTATAAGACAAGGAAAAAAAATCAGAGTGTACAGTTAGGGAAATAAATATATTTTTTCACCAAAACATTGTACCTTTACATCGGGAGTATTCAATGACTTGGATTATTGAAGAAAAAATTGGAGACTGGTAGACTGAAAGGTCGTGAAGCTTGCTTTGTACAGGCACACACTCTGCTTCTCATCAACCTACCTAAAATATGAACAAGAAAGAAACGAAAAAGATTATTACATTAGCCTTGGTCGGTAGGTTTTGGTGCGGTGCACAAATGGCATCATCATTATATCGTGAGTTACATAATGCACCCTCTGTCTGCTCATACTCTCGTGTCAGTGCAGCAAAATAACTTTTCAAAAAATGGAACAACAAAGATCCCATTACCGTGATTATCATCTCATCATCATCATCAGCAGCAGCAGCACCAGCGGCCACCCTTAGGACCCAGAAACTTCAATCTCACAGGATTTGATATAACTATTGCATTACTTTTGGAGAAGAAAATGCAGTGCAGCTAGAATGTACAACCTCGAAAAACATGCAATGCAGTATGTAACTTGACAATACAATAGACCCACTTTTCCCATAAATTCTCTATCTCATTAGCCTTATTTTTCCCCGAAAAGTAACGGAATAATAGATTCTGGATAAGGTTCACGCAGTTGGAGACAATCACTCACTTACTTTTAGTTTTTCCCTGTACATACGAGTTCTACTGATATCTCAACTCTCGAATTTGAAATTAGCAAGTGGCTACAGCTACGGTACGGCATTGTGCAGGCTTGTTGCATCTCAAAATCCTTCTCCTTCTCGGTAAAGTTACTAGGATGATGATACACTAACGAGACATTAAAGGATATACACTAATATGCTTTTCCGTTAGCTTCAGGCTGCTTTCTTTGAAGTTTTCCCATGTTTGTTAGTCATTCTCATTCTTATGAAATGACTATATCGCACAAAGGGAAGTACTTTTTGGTGTACTTATACAAAATTTACTTGCAGGAAATGCAGAGGGTTTTTTCCTTTTTGCTTGAGTAGATATTTTCCGGGGATTATGTGCATTTTCTGGGGAGAGGGATAAATGGGAGTATGTGTCATAATCAGTTTTGCCTCTAGAAGAACGTACGCTACTCATCATTTATTTTTGATTCTTTTTGAAAATATGTGTATATGCTTGCTTTGTGTTGTGTATACTATCATTAAATCATCCTTTCATGTCTTCCACTTCCCCATTTCATCCCCAGCTTCACTACAAACTACAATGAACCACACACAAGCGCACATATGCACACATACTCACAAAATATCATCCCTGGAAAAAATAACACAACGCAACAACCCTTCCAGAGGAAAAGTTTCGTGTTTTATCTATTGCAAGTTGCATAATAGATGACGTGCTTTGCCTTACTTATCTTCTCCTATTTATCAAAACTTTTACTCTTTTTATACAACAACAAAGGGGGAAAATTAAACAAAGACCTGGATGCTCTGCACGTCCGTCCCTGGATATACTTTCCGCTGATTGACATTTCTCTTGTGTTCCATCTTGTAATTAGGTTTATGCTTGTGACGTGTTATTGTCAGCACTTTGAGAAAAAACACAATCTCAAAACTTAAAAACTTTGTTTTCCTGTTGATGTTTCGTGTATGCCTTTTGGCAAAATCATTTTTTGTATAAAAGTGAATTTTCCCTGGTCCTGATTATGATCTATGAGAAAAGGATGGCTTATTATCATCATTTTCAACAGCGCGCACAAAATACTGTTAACTTTTTTTCAATTTTCAACAATACTCGTGTTGATAGTTGTTACAGGCACTTTGAATTGGAAAGGAGTTGTACAACGTGACGCACAAGTGCAATTGAATTGAATTAAATTACACAGTTCTATATGGAATAGGGACATCAAACACAAAGCGGATGTGTGGATTCATGCCGTTATGAAAAAAACAATCATGTTTTATTTTACTGGGTTTTTAGTACCTCTTGCTCTGGTTTGTGCACCCTCTCTCGAATGTAATCAAATTCGTCAACGTTAAGTAACACAATTGAAATTGAAATACACGTACTTATTGTAATAAAAAAAATCCAACAAAATATTCACCACGCCAAGCCATGTCATTTGATAAGGTTACAAATTAGCAGGGTGGTAAAGTGGTAAGGCCCTCTATTCTTCAAAATGGCATGATGCTCTATCTTGACGATGTACACTGTTCCTTTGACAAGACCTGTGGCAGCCACTATTGATACAGAATGTATCAAGTTACAGCAACAAACGTAACACCTTGGGATTGGGAGCTGAGCATCGATCATCACATCGCCATTAAAAATGTAAATAAACAGGTTCCGCTCTGTCTCTCAGCGTTTTCATAGTACTTCTTTTAAAAAAAATGTAAACAATTTTCACATTTAAAGTTTTACAAGATTTGTGGTCACTGATAATTAACATTGTTGTTTTCTTTGCTTGCCTGCATCATAATCAATTTAGGTACGACAACAACAAGTAGAGTTATAAGTT
Source organism: Callyntrura sp. NNG-2020 (assembly GCA_027744055.1). Lineage (NCBI taxonomy): Eukaryota > Metazoa > Arthropoda > Collembola > Entomobryomorpha > Paronellidae > Callyntrura > Callyntrura sp. NNG-2020. Next base: position 2,601 of record JAHZNE010005079.1, read on the forward strand.
ATAAGACTAATCGTGTATCCTGCTGAATTTTTTGTGTAAATCTATACATATTCGATATTGTACAGCCAGCGTCAGCCAATATACAATTGAAGCACATTGCTTTATACCAGACAATAAGTTACTAATGTTTCCCTACTTGCAGTTAAACAGGTATGTCACCCTCCATTGCCATTACCCCTGTAAACGACACCAAATCAGTTGGCATTTAAATCCGCTTCAGACAACCAAAAGACAAGTCAACTACATACAGTGTACTGTACTTGCGCTGCACCAGCCTTGAGTTGTGATATGATCAATAAACTTTCACGATATGTTATAATACCTAATCTTTACATATCTACCTATATCCTCCATGTACAGTGAATGATAAAATGTGCGGAGGTATTATTCTACATAAATTGCATTATACTATCTGATTGTTAAAATTTGATTGCATTTTTATGGGGCACTTGGCATTATCAACGTGTTCCTGTGCAAACGTTGCATCTCAACTTTTCCTTGCTAATTTGAAAGAGATGATGACAGTTCAGCTTAAAATGGCTAAGTAATTGCATGACTTTAGTTGTGCCCAGAGGCGCTTACAGCGTCTTCTTAATTGGTCTAGTACTTGGTAATCGGCAATCGAATCGCTCACAGCGCTTGAAAAATGTGTTAAATATTTTGTTCGTGCGTAGGTACCTAAAACAGATTTGGTATCCCACACGCAATTTAATTAGCATATATGGTCGTGTGGGATGAGCATTAGGATCGCCTCTCTGCACTATTTGATGGTGAATTCATTTTAAAATTGTAATTGCACATATTTTGCGGCTATATAATAATGCACTTCAGGACACCGTTGTTGCGATTACATAATGTGTATTATCCTATTATTTATTACAGATGATAAGTAGCAAGTGCTTCATGTTGACAATCTGCTTGAAATGAATGCCACTACCACCACCAACCACCACCACATGTACAAAACAAAACCAACCATTTCCTTTTCAAATGCAAATTCATTTCTGGTCATGGTAATGATGACTTCCTTATGTACCTATCTTCTTATTTTGTGAGCTGACTTTTTGACTAACCATCACCGATTCTAATTGCCCTTCTTTGTTTCTCTCTCATACAATTTACAATCCCTCGTTACACGGACGCACCACGCGATGGGTATCAACCAGCAGGCAGGTAGTTTATCGTCGCACAGACTTCCGGTTGCTGCAACCTGCTACACCAATAGGACGAATATGAAGGAAATCCATACGTGGAAGTCATACCAAGATAAAAAGCACTTTTAAACTTTGACCAGTCGTCATTTCAGTGCCAGTGTGAATTCGGTGAACTTCAAACACATTTATCTATTCAACAAAAGAACAAAAAAGAGTGAAGTGTTGTTTTTGCAGACGTCTCTTTGACTTATTTAGCAACTGTTTGTATATATCCGTGTTTTGCAACTACTCACAACTTCTGATCTATAGGTTTCATAGTAAAAATAACAATACCACCTAAAAATGTCATTGGTGAGGACAGTGACTTCTAAGGGTGGAGTGTTGAACACAGTGAGCACTGGCCTGTTTGTCGTTCTGATTGTCAATTCTGCTGTAATAACGGCCTACTTGTCACCATTCTTGAATAGCCCAAGAAGTAATTTATTGTAAAAATGCTGTATTTCACATTGTGTCAACTGTCACATCTCATTGTTTAAAACTGCCAAAGTTTTAGTCAATAATAATCAAATTGTGTTCTCTCTTTCTTTGTTCTTGACTTAAATTCCATAAGTTACCAGACCAGACAATAGGTACGACCGAATAAAAATTGATGGACAAGCGGTAGAGCTGTGGAGACACACGGAAGGGGACAAGGCGCTAATGAAATGTATCACCGACTTGAATGATTATCCTGTGATTGTTTGGACAAAAGACGGAAGGGTGAGGATACAATCAAAATTAACGTAATACTAAAGCAAACAATGAAATTATGTTACCATCTTCTTCCCTCCAATAGTCCGTGCCTCGAGGTATGCGAGTCATTGAGTTCATCAACAAAGGGAACAGCTTCTTAGAGATTCCTCGCCTGTCCTTGAGGGACGAAGGGAACTTCACGTGCGCCGTCTCTCATGAACTTGGTTATGCCACGAAAATGTACAGACTTTGCGTTATCAGTAAGTCCGCATGAAATATTTCAATCGCATTTCATCACGAATGCAATTTGCTCCGTGTTTCCTATTCTCTTTTTCAGAACCTGGGGTAAAAGAGGATTGTCCGAGATGGTGGTACAACTGGAACTTTTAGTTAATTAGCTTTCCTCCTTCTCCAGATATTACTAATTGCAGTATGCTTGTGTCAGATAATGATCTCATTTTTAGCATTAAGCAATTTTATTCTGTTAAAACCTTGTTGATTCCTTTTTTAAAAACGATGTGTTCCCTGTCAGGAGTGCCCCATGCGTAATAATAACGGCGGAGAAAATGCGTAAACTGTAATGTTTTCAATAGTAATAGTATGATACACATCTACACGTATGAAATTAAGCCACACGATGCTACAATAAAAGAAAAATGTAAATTTACTTTTCGTCCTTTTGGCTAGTGTTTCATTATTTATTGGTTTTGTTTGTCTACTGGATAATGGGATCACGAACACAATTAATTCATGGAACAATAAGAGTGCATACACATTCTTCATTGTTGTAATAATCACACCTCATTGATTATTTTAATGAATCCTGCTCCTCCTTTCAACAGTCAAAAACTGTGTATAAATAAACTCACCAAGAATGAGTAATCATTCTGAATGCGAGAAAGTAGCACTTGGTAATACTTCTATTTTATTTTTCAAGTGGTCCCGCTGCGAGAACAAATTAAAATTATATCGCTCCTCTGCATCTGCTGTGATGCTCAAGCATGACGAATATTTTCCAGCAGCGTTGTAGCAGCAGTCCCGCTAGAGACATTTTAAAATGCGTCCAGGGAGTCCTGTATGAAGTGTTGATGAGTCCTCATTTGTTCCTCTTTCAAATTATTATAGCATCTTTAATGGGACGAACATTTCCATGAAGTTCCCGTTTACTATTTAGCAGGACGGTTTCGGAAATTTTGAACAGGTTCAAAATATGCACTGGATGTTCTCAAATATTTTACAGTAATAATAATATACAATATATGTAATGTTGAGACACATGATTAACCTTGACTATTTAATTCAGTGAAGACCCTGTAAATTATATTTGGGTTTAAATTTTCACTTGTCATGAGTCATGAGATCTGTTGAGCAGTAGATAATTTGTTTCTTTTTTCAAGGCATGCAAATGAAAAGTTGCATGATTCATGGAAATTTTTGAATTTCTACAACTTCCTTGGGCAATAAGAGATGACTATATTTGAAGGAACTTTTAAACAGTTCCTTTGAAATCATGTTTTGCTTTACGGTTCGATTCGACCAGATGCTTACGTGTGTAGATATCAAATACTTACGTATGCAGAATTTTTTAATTATACAAACTTGAATTTTTATATTTGTAAAGTGAGCGCTTTTGAATACAACGAAATCGTACCATAGGGCATTGTTGTAAATAAATATTTACAGCATGACGATAGTATTGATAAAGATTATTCACCAAATTAACATAGGATCTTTACAAATAACGCATTAAGCGCGTGGTGGCAAGTGGGTTGGAAAAAATATATATTGTACATGGCATAGTAGATGAAATAAAAATTGTATGCGCATCCTGAAATTGCATCTAATATTGACAGCCGCACAAAGCAGTCCCAATATTGTCGGGGTGCGGTTTATTGAACTGAAAAAATTTTGTACTGAATTGAAATCCCGACCTAGGGCAAAACACTACCGAAAGAAATGAAACGCTTAAAATGAAAAGGCATCAAATGGACTGCTTTGCTATGATCTAAATTAATATGCTTGTCATTTTGCAGAGGGCCTGTTTTTGATTTGTTGCTTATTTGAATGTTTGGTCGTGCTAGTTAGAAGTACGCACAGCAAAGGCAGTGGAAATAACTGCCATCGTCGGTTTAGTAACATCTGAGAGCAAAGGAAGGAAAGAAAAATAATAAAAATGCAAACTAAGCAATTTACTCATGATACGGTGATGACGATGATGAAAACTGTGGAGGTGGTGATACAGCCTTAATAGTAGCATACCCATTAAGGTTCCGAGTACATGTTTTGCATGCAAGTGTGGATACCGTGAATCAACAACGTTACTTAACTCGCACAACAAACAAACAGTGCGATGCTGCAACCCATGATTTATAATAATGAAAAGGGGAGAAACGCAAAAGGAAACAGAAAACGAGATGCGTTAAGGATATACTGCACGAGGGTACTTGTTGGTGCGGCAGGAATTGTTGTGAATGAATGAATATGATTATAAGTTTTATAAGTTCGTTGTGTGTGTTTGTGTGTTGAAGCTCTGCTCGTTTGTTTGTCGTGATAATTAGCATAGAGCGCAAAAATAACGTGTTCTTTTGGGTCTCTTGTTTTGCTGTGAGAAGGGTGGGGAATTTTTGTTTGAATAGACAGTCCATATTGCCAATTAGGCATGCACATAAAAATGCCTATTAAAATTTCACGCTTCCCTTTCATTTTTACACGGGGATCAATATCGACTATGAGTATTATTGACAAGCAAACAGCACCAAAGGCGATGACAATTTATACGGTGTACCTTTTTTGAAACAGATTGGTTTGAAAATAGGGAAAGGATCGGACGAATGCTGCAAAAGTAAAATGCAAATGAGATGCACCGGATGCACAAGTGAATGGGTGTATATATGTATGCATATTGTGTTGTACATCGGGCGATTGAACAGCCGCATTCTTTGCATATTGAATTTTTGTTTAATGAAATGGAACGTAATATTTGAGATTTGAGAAAGATTTTTTCGCTGTTGGTCAAAAGAGGGCAGGAATTTTGTTGAAAATGTAGCCCCAGGAAACTGTTTTCTCAAACGGTATTATGTAAGTTTCAGACAAATGGTGGTGGAAAAAATTGGGGGTGGGCGAATAACTAGAAAATTACTTACTGGATTGTAAAAGTGATTTTGGTAGGGATGATTGTATGTACCTATCTTTAGCATTGCAAGTAGCATCAGATATCAATCTCATGCCAAGCAAATGACATCTGAAATTTCCCCTGGGAGTAGTGATAACCTTGTCAAGAGAAAATTGTACGCAAACAGAAAAGAAATAAGATTGCCTGGATGCTGAGTGGGAGTGAAACGAGAAACCAACCGGTGTGAATGTGTAGTGAAATTACACGCGCACGCGAAAGTGTGTGTTGTAAAGGTAACTATACGACCCAGTACATGTCGTATAGGGTAGGTTCACGGTTCAAGTGGAAAAGTTTGTTGGAGTATAAAGGTAGTATTGTCGCGGTGCAGAAGGTAACTCTACAAAATGAAATGGACAAACTTTCATTAACTCCGTAATATGGGATTATGGAAAAACTATATTCTTTTGGGGTTGATTAGATTATATAATACATGTTTTCCCTGTCAGTGACAAACATATGACGATTTTGTATCATACATAAACAAATTGGAAAGTATTTTTACATTTACGTAAAAAGAGGAAAAAGTTGCACATGTAAAAATGCACATGTACTCTACTGTAAACTGGAAACATCAAAGATACATATGAAACACGTAGAAAAAAATTATCTATTGGGAGTTAATTGATAACATTAAATGAACAAATTAATTATTGCACAATGTAAGTACAGTATACGCTACGACACCTTACATTTTACGTAGGTCAATCATGTCAGTTCTAACAACTTGCTGAATAATAGTAGAGCAGAATGAGTCACCAAACACAGTTACTAGTTAGTAAACCCAAAACTACGACGATCATGTCTAAAATACCCCGATGAAACATGGAGCAACACACGTACACTTGTTCAGAACCTCTGGCCATTCTCACGTTTTTCCTTGTCATCTCAGAACTTTGTCCTCTCCCTGAAGCAATTTCGGACAACAGTGATTCATCGGACCAAACCATTCGCCTACCCATTACCGTCGAGTATCATCATCATCAAATCATCATAATATTTTCCTGTTAATTCCATTTATTGCTGTCGCTCTTACATTAGGGTACGCTTTTGTGTTGGCAAGATATATGCCTCATCCAAATTGTGGTTTGCTTCGGAATTTAAGTTTATTATGTCGTCATTATCATTTTGATCTTACACTTATCTACGAATCACCCAAAACATCATTTCGCTTCTAAATATTGTTAATCTTATATAGTAGTGAGTGGTAACAAAATTTTATCGTCCACCGAATGCTCCTAACTACTCATGAAGCAATCAAATACTATTCTTTATTTCCCAGCATCGCACACGAACACAAACCATATGCCACCGACACCGACGTCATGTGTAGTGCAATAATATTCTTTAATAGACATCCCTTGTCTCCTGAAAGAAACTTTTCTTAGCGTAATTAGTGACTACATGGTATATTCCAGAAACTTTTTATCCAGTCAAATACCATCATCTATTGAAGCAGCAAAGAAAGTATCTACATTCTATGTACCTAATTTTCTGTGAAATTGTTTTGATAAACCTTCAGTATAGTGTAAACGGTACACATGATATGTTCAGGGAAAAACTGCAATTAAACTTGGAAACAAATAGACAAACAAGAGTCCATAAACCTTTCAACTTACCGACTCAACATGAACACGACTCTCCCGTGTCTCCTTTTTAAACAAAAATGCTCCAGAAATACCTCAGTCAAGTATGCATGCTCCATACTTTTGTTCAATAACTATGCCCTGTCATCATATACCAACAACCATCATCAAACAGTAACCGCTATCATCATGATCATCTTACTCGAACATACAAGAGCAAACTTAAGTTGCTCTCCCGTTTTATGCTGCTTCAGTTCAAAATTCACGTCGTGATTGTGAAATAAGCTAGGTTGGTTATTATCAGACCGTAAATTACATTTATGTACATCGCTATGTTTATAAAGACGGGGTAATTGCCTAACAAGTTGTCCATTATTATTAACCAACAGACACATATCACCCTGCACACACGATCAAAAGTTTTAATGAGTAGTACCCGTTGACGGGGAGGATCATGATTACCAACCATCGAGTTGTAAAAATAATGCTGTGGAATGAAAATATGTTGGTGCTGTATTGTGTAGTCAATAAGTTAGGAGCAAACGAGCAAAGTTTACTTATCTGTTTTTTGTGATCACCACCCTGTTAGGTTGGTTTATTGGGTGACGTGATGAGGCTACTTATATGCCCTTTTATGTGTCCACTTACCATTATCTACAGGGAAACCAGGATAGTTTTTGGGGCTTGAAAGCAAATAAAAGGGTGTGTTTTTCCTAGAGATTAAATAGCAAATAAAAATGAAGGGGGACACAGGGCACAGTAACAACACGAGGTAGTCGAGGTATAATGACACTTTTTAGTTAACGGAGCACGTAAGTTGAAGTTTTAACGTGACACATTCGTGAAAGCAATGCCATTGTGTCGAACAGTTTTATGCGTGCTGTAATAAAAATGGGGTTGAAGGCATAGCAGCATATCTTTCTCGGTGGGTAGCAGTTGCTATGGTATACGTTTATAAATTTAGCAAGCCATGGAAAGCTATAAAACGAATACAGCATTTTTTCGGTAAAGAATTAAATGTACAAGGGCAAAGACACGGGATGAGACTGGCTTTATTTAGAAAGCAACCGTATAGTTTTCTTTGTAGTTTCACTTTTACGATCATTAATAAAACGTCACTTTCATTTAGAGGTATGAACGATACTTACTGAGAAAGTTATACGAAAACGCACTTTCTTCATCTTGATGTTGACATGCAAAAACCCTACCGTGTATGTACATTATTCATTGCAAAGAGAGACAAAACTAACAAAGGTACAAGGGGTGCTGATTTTTTTCTCGAGAATGGAGTATATTGTAGGCTACAAATTGCTCTTGATCCCTGAAAATCCAAGCCTTATTCTTGTAAATAAAACCATTACTATTTTAAGGGGCAAAATCGAAGAAAGTCTTCAGGTTCAGTAGAGAAAACCAGATATGTAGTTAAAACACGAATTAGATGCTGTGACCATTAGAAATTCGCTGAATAATTTAAAAATATGAAGTACGCATTTGTCCAAAGAATTATGATTGGATATTTTCATTTCATTAAATCATTATTATTAATACATATATGATACACAGCTTTTACAATAATTCTATTACATTTTAACTCCTTATAATATATAACAGTATGTAGAAGGTAGTATATGTATTGTTTTAACAATTAATAAAGTTTTTGTTTTATTTTGAACAAGTTCGATGTTCTAATTTACTGTATTATATATTATCTGTAATATTAAGCTTTCCTTGATTATATCATAAATGAATTGATAAATGAAGGCAAGATGCAATATCAAAGTTATTCCTTGACTGGTTTTAACGTGGTTACTAAGTGCACTCTATAACACTGACATTTAGGGGATGAACCAAGGAGAACAGGATCACTTCCTTCATAGTGACTATGGTGATTTACTTTAGATGTTTAATGATGTTTAGAGAACTTTAGGAAGTTTGTACATGCAGGGGTGACCACCGTGTCAGCAGGTGATAAATGCATTAATCATTTGGTTTTGCTATTGTTATATAATATATGTGTATACTGTATGTTCGGCAACTGGACAATTAGAGAAGAATTGAGTGAAAACTGCCAAAAGTCGTAACGTAAAGCACATAAATATTGTACAACGTTCGTAAACTGAATGAACACGTATCAATGAAGTCATCGAGGCGGTTGCATTGGCACGGCACATGGCATGGGAGTGTAAAAGGAGTGATTTATGGCTTTTCTTTTTTGTAGACTACAACCGAGTGAGTTACAATATTCAAGAACTTGAACAGGATAGTGCATAGGAAATTTTGCAATCTCACCGCGTTTCCAATGGGACGTGTTACCAGACAGTTAACGATACTGGTACTACGAGCACCCCAATAAGATACAAGACAACATAGTATACCTGAAGAAACTGTTATGTTGGGTCAGAATTTGGAATATATCCTGCGATAGTTTGATGTAAACTGTAGAATTGTCCTGATAAATAGTACCGTATGCTATATAGTATGCATATGTTTGAGGAACATCAAATTTTGTCCATTTTACCATTTAGTTCAATAATTCCCTCGCTTTCCAATGGAAATTGACCGATTGACAAGAAACGGAAGCTATTGACGCATTATCATACCCTGACAGGCATTGCGTGCTTATATGAACGAACAACTATATTTTATGCCCTGATAACAAGGGGCTGAACAAGTTGACAATGTCAAATATAAAATAATTTGACTTCAATGTGATGAGTAGCAATTTTATCGATGAATACTTTATGAGTTGCCGTCGAAAGCAATGGCGGTGGTGGGGAGAGATATCTCTTTGCAATAAATATTTACACAGTTATACGCTTTGGTTATTTAGTCCCACAACTTGAATAATTGAACTGCATTTCCTTTCAACAAACATTACTAACAAACAAACAAATAGTTTACTACAACTACGACAGATAAATTGTAGCTTCTGAATTTTAGCAAAATGCATTCCAGAAACATGCACTTCCACTGCAAAATATTGAAAAGATCATCAGTCAAAAAGGACATTATAGTAGGTTTGTTCAATGCGGATCTGACAACAGAAAAGCTAAAAGTCAATATATCTTTGTTTTCTAAATGTAAAATTCATCGTTTCCCTTTGATTCAACTTTTCCCTTTTCTCTTGTAGCAGCAGCAGTAAAAACTGAGTATAACCGGTACACCTACTCCTTCCTGCCGTATGAAACACTGTAGCAGCATATGACATGTATAGTTTATGTTTTCCTAGAGAAAAGGGCAAACCCACGCTAAAATCATATAAGCTGTCGTGAACACGTTCCCGGAGGAGAAATTCATTAAAAATTCATGCAAAATTTTCCGACCGCGACCACCTTAACCATTAAATATAATATAGTAGTACAAGCAAACTAATTCAGCTCGGGCATTTTGGTTAAATGCGCAAAAACTTAAAAGAGAAGGAAAATAAACATTTTGTGTGAAGCTTCCAATAAAAGTACATTTCCCCGATAGAGCACTTTATGTTCAACTACTAGGTACACACACGCGCATAAAACATATAGGAGTGTACAACCGACCTGTGTGATATGAAACATTATTCATTCATTCATTTACGGGAGGTTGCGTGGGCATATACCTAAAGAATATATAAACCTGTATGCAAAGGGCAATCAGGCATTGACTTGAAGAAAAGCTTAAGTGCTACCCAAAAAATACTCTAAGGAGCCTTTAAAATCTTCCATTGGCTCCCTCAGTGTAAAAGTTTAAACTGATCGTAGAGTTAAATGGAATCCTTTTTACCTCTTTCCCATTTAATTTTTATAACAATACGCTGACTCGCCCGGCAAGCACACGGATATACCATGTAAGTAGGTATTCACACTGTTATTGTCAGCGTTTCATCTCATCACTAAATTGAGTTACTTACTTACCCACACGCAGCCACCAAATTCTTAGCTTTCACTGCCGGAAGACTTCTTATAAACTGGAAGATTTAGATAATTTCTCTACATGTGGGCAAGGCAGAGAGTCAAAGGGTGAACATTCTCTTCATCTTCTCCTGTTTTTTTTTTCAAATTCCTTCAAAATATTTTTCTTTGGCATTTTCTTCTCTCCTGCTCCACCACTGACTATGCCACCTTGCTACCACACCGATTATCAAGAAAGGGAAAAGGTAGAAGAAAAGAAAGAAAGTTTTGTATAAAAATTGTAACGTGGAGCTCAGAATTGTAGAAGGAACATGAAAAACACAAAAGGTTACAAGTCTCCCCGCAAGCACTTCTTTTCCTGTCATAACTCCGATTCAAACTTTCTGCGGGTTACCTTGTTTAGCGTAAAAGTGATGGCAGCGTGGTTGGCTGGGCTCACCTTTCATTGTCAATACCAGAAAAATGAATGGTATAAAGGGACTGTAACGGAGCGACAGGAAAGGGTAAAGGGGAATCTTAACGGAAAGCTCAAATAGAATGTTGCGATGATATAAGAATTCCTTTGAAATTTTTACAGTAACTCGTAACTGGTTTCCCAGCTAAAGAACCCTGGAAAGGAAAGGATCTCAGAGAAAACTGAATGTGAAAAGTTGGTTGCACCGCGTACAATATTTTTAATACCTATAGACACCATCAGGAAACGTGGCAGTACAGTGGAAAAGACAGGCTATTATACGTTGCTAAAGTCAGAATGTTTTTCTCCCAGCGCGGAGTGAACGTATAGTGGAAAGTTTGGGGAAGGCCTCCAGGGCAAAAAATAACAACAGATGTTTTTTCCTCTTGCTTCCACTTGTATTCATCTCTGGGTTTTGTGGGCGAGTTTTTTTACACTTTTCTGCTCCTTCCAAAAACAGGAAAGATACTTCTGATGAGTGATGAACAAAAAGTCAAAAGTACGACCGTTTGGTAGAATACTACTTACCGCTGGAGGAACGTTTCAGAGCAACAGCACACTCCACAGACTCATGAATAATTATTTTGGTAAATTTTGGTAATATTTTTGGAAGATTTTGCTGACATGCATACAGGTTTGGAACGTTTCGCTTCAGGTTCCTTGTGCCAGGGAAAACTGTGGATGGTGTAATTTTTATGACGTTATACGGTGGTGGTGGTGGTGGTGGTGCGGCTTGAAGTTATACACGCACACAACGCCACCACATAGCATCAGCACCCTCTTGTGGATTCAGTTTATCTCAGAGTCACCGTCACTGATGATAATGCAATTAGTAGCGTGAGATTTACATGAATTCTTTCCCCTTCAGAGAACTCAAGAAAACTGCCAAAAGTTGATTAAACCAACTAGCAAACGGAGCATATTTCTCCAAAATACTTGTCTAAAGAATATTGAAAATTATTTTCCTTTCCCCTGCTTTTTCGTTTTTCTTCGGATACAAAAGGGTTGTGTAGCTTGAACGAAAGGGGTAATAATATATTTAAAAGTGTGCAAGGTAAAAGTAAATATATTACACACACTCCCCATCTACCCTTACAACACGATAAGTTGTATTTCTACTCATATTCTACGTGGCGTTATGACTATTTCTTTGATCTTCTGATAAACCAGCCTGCTTATTTAATCCCTCTATACGGTTATCATCAGAAAAGGAAAAAAACAACGCTACGCAAAGTTCTGAAGTGTTGGTTTGGTACAACGCACACGTTGTTCTCGGATTATAAAAGCTTTTCCCAATTCGGGGTACACATGAGCATATGCGAGCAAGGGTTATTAGAGAAGATATGAGAAAATGTGGTTGTAGTGGTGGTGTGGTGGTAAAGAGAAACAATACACGTTTTTGCTTTGTTTTCCTTTCTCTCGTGTGGGCTGATGCATTAAGGGGATTTACACGATATTGTAATGCATTATGCATATAATCTCCAGCAATTGTTTCTTTTTTGTCGATGAGTGCTCCTGTTTTATGTAAAAGAAAAACACACGCACAAATTTCACGTACGTGCACTTAGAGCACGCATAGACAAAAACCAAAAAGGTGACAATATAGAGTCAAAAGGGGAGGGAAAAGGGTTAAAAAAAGTGTGATCAAACTTTTTTTAAAAAAAGAGAAAAATTGAAAATATTCAAAACTTTTACAATGCAAGAAATAAAATTTGTAGCTTGTTAGGCTAAATAAACAAAATTATGCTTATAGCACTCTCATACCATCAATCACACAATATTGTATTTTTCTAAGGAGTTTGTGAATGCTCAATGTATTACGCACCCTTACTGGGATTTAAATGCGCGCAATTTTCAAACTTTTCTTGGCAAGTTTCAATAAATATATCTTGTCGATAGCCCCTCGCAAGTTAACTAAACCTTTTCATGGAACTTTAGCTGCCATCTCTCCCCGTCGGTTTACAAGCTGCGTCGGTTAGCGGGGAAAGCATAGTATTTTGGTTGAATAATAAGAAATAATAAGCCAAATCCTGAATGGTTGTAACAACTCAATGTATATTTCATAACTGACATCACGGGAGAGAAGATGCTCTTTAAATCAATGTTGTAAATATGCGCAAGTTGCTTGGTACATCGTTTACAATATTTATAGATTTACTTATAATAAATTCATAACGAGAAAAGTTTCTCCGTTCCCTCTTGCGTTTATTTTAGTTTCAGTATTTAGCGTTTCTGATGAAAACCCCACGCGTTACAGAAAAGTAAGTACAATAGGAGGAAAACATAAAAACCTAACAAGCAAAAAGCAGATAAATACTTTGTTGTTTTGTTAAGCAGCAATATTTTGTAGGCGGAAGGGTAAAAGAGTAGATAGATGCATGAACTTCCTTCCTCTTTTTGAAATCGACGGAACTATCATGTGTTATGCATGTGTACAGTGTTTAGTCTAGTGCATGCCCTAAATCGTTCATGAATCATTTATGAGGTGAAATTGGGCAAAAGTGGTTGTGGTTGGATTTCTATATATATTCGCTTGATTTGTCCGTTTGCATACAATTCAAGTTGGTCCGTGGTTGTTTAACATTTTTCCTTGTAATAAATAAATGTTTCGGAAAATGTATTTTCACTGTTTCTTTCACTCGCTTTCGTCTTTTTCCTACTTAAACAGTCCACACTTTGTGAGAGCTGTTGATTGAATGTCCGGTGAAAACACGAAAAGGCTATGCCTGTATTAGGTATACTCCACTAGCCAACAAGGCTCGTCCACTGGTCCATTATTATAACCAATTCACACGATTGAATTTGTCCGTCCGACAACCTTTTCACTTTGCTCATTAATTAAACATAAAATTTTGGTGGAGCATCTTAGGTATGTTTTCAACAAGCAACGCGTTGGTGATGCTGACGATGTTGGTGATTTCAACAATGAAAATCCCGATTTGTCTGAAGCATTTTGCCTCTGCCGTTTCTGTCCAGGAAATTATTGAAAGCACTTAAATGCACACACTCATACACACACAAACACTCAACGGAGTAAATTCAACTGGGAAAATGTACTTAGTCATGCATGTCAGTCAGCTTTAAATAAGTTAGTGTTATACGCGTATGCTAATGGGTAGGTAGGGAATGCTGATTCAGTAGTAATTGCGGTTGAATAAACGGATGGATGAACGAGATGGATATATTTGAATGTTTGAACCAGGTCACGTCCTTCCATTCGTCCGGCTTCAAAATAACCTTGAGCCTTCCATCGTACACCTCGACAGAGAAAACACAATTCAATTTGGTCGAATGGCAAGCGCTTCAAGCAACATGATTTTTCAGAGATGGAGAATGGAGACAGTGGATGGCAACAACACAATTATTTTTACTCTGCATTAACCCCGATTACAAAAGTGTCCGTGTGCCGGGGCTCGAGGAGAGTGGATGCCACAATTGTGATGTGTGGTGCACAGGGGGTTGCTTGATTACTAGCACAAACAAGCAGCAGCATTGCATGCGTAATGGGTACATTTATGTGAGTACAAGCCAATATTTTTTTACAAAGTTTTTTTTCCTTTCTTTTAGTATTCTACGTGAATGTCCCGTTCTGTGCGGGGGTTAAATGCTACCAGCTTTGAAGGCATTAGGTCTTGTGACAGGGCATTTTAACTATTTCGTCTTCCGTTGACGACATGGCAGTACAAAAAAGTTAAATCATTAGCCCATTTTCTTTGACATGTGTAGTTTTAGTGAGGCAACCACCACTTTACTTATGTCGTCATTATTTTCTCTTTTGCGTCGTGTGTCCTGTCAATCACAATTTGAATTGATAGCAACATATTTTGCAGTAGCCATCCGAAAACCTGCCAGAATTGTACCTCTCCATCTCTCTCCGGAAGCATTGAAAGTAAAATAATATGGACAAAATTAAGGTTCACTCAAACACCCTCTATGTGTACATTCGCATTATTACAGAGAACATCCCTTTATTTAAGCTGTCGCTTGTTAGCCTCCTTCCCATCGAGGAATATTCTCAGGAGGAAATGAAAGAGTGAGCGACGACGGTGGGTTTTAGGAAAGGCAAGCCATGCCGCACGTCATGTCAGAGTCAGACGTGGGATCTACCATTTCTTGTTGATTTGATATTTACATGCTTTTACCACACGCACACACGTTCATGTACACATTCCACTTACAGCAAACTTCAGCTTTAACGAAGCAACCCTCCATCCCTTTCACCCTTGCCTGGCAGCAGTGCTACCGCCGCATTAATAATCAAAACAACACAACTTCGGTGCATTTTATCAACTTGAAAATCTTACAAAAAGCATATGAATTAATGATATGCTGATGAGGCTACCACATAAGGGAAATAACATGAGGCAACCAAAGCTTAAAGCACAATATACCCTCCGTGGCATCTTTTCCTTGGGATTTAGGTGCTGTGGATAACAACAGGCAGCATACATTAACGTGTTTGTTGGAAATTAATGTTTCAAAAGGCTGCAAGCAGAAACGTTTTGTACTGACATTTTGTGTTTTTTTTCTCTCTCTGCCATTATTATGTTCATTTTCGTTTCCTTCCTTCTGTTGCTCTTGATTGATTAAATCGGTTCACCCCATCAAAACAGGACAAAACCGATCCCGATTCCCGAATTCAACCTTTTCCCGGGGTATTCCAAGTCTGCTGTCAAAGTGAACTGATCTCTTTTTTGTTTTGGGAAAACTGCCCGTCCGTTGCACTCTTTTTGTGCGTATATCCATCCTTTCTAAAATGTAAATCTATTTTTAATTCGATTATATCTCTGCAGTTGCATCATCATTTTCATCATCCCATTTTATACATCTGATCTGTTCCTCCTTCTTTTATGTATGCGCTACACTAGGTACACCGATGTCTGTTACGCAAACTTTATTTTATTATGCAATATCCCCAACGAAAAATCCTCATTATCTTCCTTTGATGAGGATCACGACAGTGCGATCACCATCAAAAGCTCCTGATTAAGAACAGTTGTTTGTTTGTCCTTAACTTCAAATGCAATAGTGATGAAAAAAAGACCAAATATGTTGCTTTTGATGCAAACATAAAATAATTAAATTTTACTTTTTCAAATGTGCATTCTCTCTAGCAAAAAGTCAGTCAGCAGTTGTTAGGCCGTTGGGGATGGAGTGTCGATGTTGTTGATTGAATAGAAAACGAAGGTACCCAAACAAACCTTTTTCAATGGTTCCTCGACAGAGGACTCCCCCAGTTTGGTGAATTTCACTCTTGTTCTGGATTTTTACAGAAATCAAGCCATTCAGAGTCCAGAGACCTTTTCAAAAACGCATGTTTTGTTCGGCTTCTTGTCTGGGTTGCACTTGACTGAATAAACGAAAAAATCTTTCATCGCACAACAGAAACATGTTCACCATTTTCTTTTCATTCACCTACACGCACCACCACCGTCAATTTCATCAATAATGAATAATAATAATGCAGTCGTCTTCTTCAAGTAAGTAAGCAAGCTTGATAATGAATGCTCTTTTCAGCTTTTCAGTCGAGCAGCGAAGAATTTACTGTAACGTTTCTTTTGACACCACAAGAAAAAGAATTTAGTCAGGCGTGACAATATTTT
This sequence comes from Callyntrura sp. NNG-2020, assembly GCA_027744055.1. Classification (NCBI taxonomy): domain Eukaryota; kingdom Metazoa; phylum Arthropoda; class Collembola; order Entomobryomorpha; family Paronellidae; genus Callyntrura; species Callyntrura sp. NNG-2020. The sequence continues at coordinate 19,186 of JAHZNE010005079.1, forward strand.
TTGCTATTGCGTAAACATTCAAAAGGTGAATTTGATACGTTCTCTTCACAACACACACTGATAATGTGCCGCAGTCGAATTTATTATATTATTTTACTATATTCTCCTTTGAGAAAAATGTAAGCAAAAGGACAAAGAAACGACATAGTAAGTATTCATCAGCATATGTTATAATACGAATGATATATACGATGTTTGTGTTGTCACTTATTTAAGGTGTCTTTACGAGTGATTTGTTCAGGTACAACAAATGAACAATATGGACACATTTTTGTTGATGAAAAGAACACCTTTGCGATAATGAGTAACTAAAATGGGTGTTCCATTATTATTTAAGTAATGCTATTATGCTAAAAGGAAGATGATGGTGGCGACATGCATGAGTTGTCCATTCTAAGTCCGTACCTATTTCGTTCCGGATTGCTTACAGTTTTTGTGAAGATGAAAAAAGTATATGGTAATGCTAAGTGTATTTGCCTATTTGCTTTTGGCTATAATGGAATAAAAATGGCTCAGAAAGCCGGCAGTTTTAAGGTTTGGAGTCCCTATTTTGCTGGATGGGCGGATGATGGGAGATTAACAATGGAGAAAAATGAATGATACAAATTGTAGTTTACCATAATGCTTTTGTTCCAAATTTTATAAAATGCACAACAGTATTTACAAATAGAGAAAAGTGAGGACAAAGACGAGATTGTAAAACGAGGGTACAATGAACGATGCAGTTCCAATGTCTGGCTGCGCCCTGCATTTTTATAGAAATGTCTTCAACTATGATGACTTGTAGAAAAGGAAAAGGAATTTATTATTACTTGTTTAATGCATGCTAGTCTTTCAAAATATGACATTTGCATTAGATAAATATTGGTTTAATGGTTGTATTTTTTTCATTAAACGTACAAACTTTGGTGGTAAAGAAAAGTGAAGATTTCAAGTCTTATTTGAGTTGGCACGGAATATAATGTCTTTATGAACATGCTGTATTCTTTTTCTTATATCTGGTAAATATTAAACGTGATTCCAGTAAATGATTTCCCAACTCTTTTTACTTTGAATTTGAATATTTTATATTTGGATGCGATTTTGGAACATTTTTTCATTTTACGCATCTATTCACATTAACACAAGAAAAATATTTGCCTGGGAAGCACCCTGTTGCATTGGAATCCTTCTCAAAAGATATTTTGTCTCTTTTTTATAACATAACGCATTTGTATATGCGGTTATTTCACCATTATGTCTGCCACCCTTTTCATGACTAAACCCCCTACCGACCAACTAATTCCATTTTTGTCATCTTCAAAGATTCAACCAAAATGCAAGCGTGCTGAGAATGTTCTCTCATATATTTTTCATCCAACCAACCGAACTTTCAATGATTATTCTATTACTGTCTGCTGCCGAATTGCTTGTCTCCCTTCAGAGACACGTGCTTGCATGTGAAAAGGGGTTGGTGGCAAAAAGTGGAAAAAGATAGGATGGAGACTTAAATGCAAAATCTATCAAGTGTCATTCTCGTATTATTTTCCTCTTTCCCTTTTTACACGAATACCCCGAAAAGGATACGAGACATCTCACTTCGTCAATTTAGTCATTCCAATAAACCGTATTATGACACATTCATCATTATCGTCGGACGACTGACGTGCTTCAATCCCAAGAAGTGTGCATGCATGCTTGGTTATATATAAATAATCAACAAAAGAATGAAAGGATCTAGATCAGGCGACAAAATCTCTCTTTCTATTCGCATTATCATGATGACGACGATAGTGACAAAATTCTCTTTGACTTTCGCCCAAGCGGAAAGTTTTAACAATTTTAGATACATATTTCGTTTTGTCCTCTCGCACAAACTCTCTAGCGTACACGTACATATGACATTACCGTCGTCATCGTCACTAACCCAGTCAGTCAACATCATCCGCACTTTGTTTAGCCACAACAGCATGTGATGCGTCACGAAAAACTAAAGCGAAGGGTCCCATTTTCCCTTGTTATTATTCTAGTAAGCACATTAAGTTTAAACTATCAGTATATAATTAACAAATTATACATTAAAATACGTTTTATGTTAGTCCACACTGCTACACAAACTTTGTGGGGCACCATTACTCTATTTTCCCATTTTCTCACCGTGTAATCCTTTCCTAAGGGTTATTATTGTATGTTTTCACTCGTTACCCAACATGATGTTTAAGAGTCTAAAAAGCTGTTTTGTTACCGGTCCACTGGAGAACAATACCTACTCTCGTTTCCCTAGTCTTGTACTTACTCCGCCACATTTATGTACTCTTCTAAGTTGATACACGACAAAGGTGTAAATGGCAAAAAGACATCAAAAGAAAATCCCCTGTTTACAATACGGAATTTGTGTATAAACGTGTAAAATGCTATTAAAACTCCATTTTCCAATAGAGTCATCCCCCATAATCATGATCCTCATCATCATCACCATAATAATAATATTGTTACGCAAAATAGCCTGTAGACCACAGAAATTGGAAATGGAACGCTGCTTCTCCGGGTAAATTCTCGTATATTCCCCCGCTCATCTCTTCTTTCCTTTTTTGCAGTTACTCAACCATTTCTAGGTACGTATACGTATTGTCAATTCCCTCCCATTTTATCGTGTCGCTTTGTTCTCGTCGAGAACAGAACGAACCGTTTCCCTGTATTATTACCACTGTCCCCTGTTTTGTTTTCGTTTGGACAAGAACGAGCTTGTGGGGTGAAACTTTTCTAAATCGTAAAAGAAACTTTTCTCCGCCGAGATGGCGTTTGTTTTCCTTTTCAATCATTTTTTCCCTGTGACGCTGCTCCTTAAAAAGTTTCCAGTGTAAGTAAGGTATCATTAGGTTTGTTGTGATGATTCTAGACCACCAGCCCGAGAGAATGGCCATGCCATGCATATAATAAATTAGATACAACAGAGTTACATCAGGACAACACAACATGCATATTACATAAGGAATGATGAGGGTGAAATGGGAAGATAACATGTTCTAGGAATACTTTTCCATGGCAAAAAAGTAACATCTGGATAGAGTGTGCGATACGTAAGGCCAACCACTATGGACCATCTTCAATATCACTGATGCTGTTATTGTTTTTCTTTCTCAACTTTTGCCGCTTCCACTATCAACGTTATCACCTCCTTGCCAACTGAAACAACACCAACGCATATATACCGTTTCTCTATTGTTAGACACTCCACCTTGTTGGCCACCTCCTCAATTTCGATGTAATGTGTCCAGTGAAACGAGAAATACAATTTTAGCGGAAAGTACAAAAGGGAGATGGAACAAAACTTTTTTTCTGATTTTCTCCCCGGGAATGATGCAAGCGACGGCCAGTAGACTAGTAAATGGAATAAATGACTAATAAAATATAGATTGGAAGGGAGGACGAAAGGAAGAAACCGGCGGAACGAAAAAGTAAAGTGCATCCATCCATCCAGCCAAGTGTGTATATGCACACCAATAAGCCATGCAGTCGTGTTGGGATACAATTTTGTACGAAAATCACCGTCATTATTATTAGCTTGATGCACAATTTTATGAAGTTTTATTGCGATCCCTTGTGAAATCCCATCAGCTTCAGAGGATAGGATGTGGTGCCCCGGATGGATGGACAGGGGCACGTAGTAGGTATATTCACTACATGCGTGCATCAAGCCAGCCTTATAGCCAGCACAAATTACCCCGTGAAAAATCGGAAGGGAAGGGATGGAACCAAAATGATGATGAGAATGAGAATCCGTGTAAAGTGCACTAAATTGCACTATTTGTGTCGTTATCATTGCACTTTTCCCACTACCACTGCATTCCGGATAAATCCTCTCCGCGTTCTCTTTTTTTTACCAACAACCTCGCCGGCTGGTTTGTACTTTCTTGTGAAACTTCCCCTTCAGAAGAGTGCACTTCAGTAACCATGAGCAAGCCAACGCCACATTATAGCGACATGTGAGGAAATAAAAAGGAGGAAAAGTTTACGTGTGACATAAAAAGTGTAATCTGAAATTGACTAGTTGTGCTCTCCTTACAATAATAATAGTAATATTTGTTACGAGTACTGCAGAAATGAAATTTGTTGCAGAGAGTAGTAGTGCACGACATAATGCAGTGATCAAGATGATGATACCAATGGAATCATGCTGAGATGATGACAAAGGGGAATGATGGGGTAACGTACAAAGCTAGTAAAATGTCAAAATTGTGTAATACATACGACGCATTAATACAAAAAGTACTGCAAAATGATACAAAAAAATAACCCATAATTTTCAATTCACTTTTTATATATTTATACTCCGCTGTATTTTTTTTGGTTGTATTATTGGCGCAGTAGGAGGGATGTGCGGCAGAGATGGTGTCAGGTTCCTGGGAAAGTTTTCTTTTAGCCAGAAAACGTAGCTTTTTGTGGAGAAGACTTTTTGGGATAAACCTCAAAGTACCCCCATGGGGAGGGATCTCTGGAGGGAGCTAAAGGTGCTGAGCTGCGGAAACAAAGGAGGAAAAATAGAAAAGGGAAAACGATGGGCTAGGATGCATTGCGGGGCCTTAAATTATATTACTGAATGTTTACGGTGCATTTTTTAGTGATTTGATGGGGAGACAAAAAGTTGGGCGGTAGCATGAAAAGAAAAGCACGCGGCGTATACACGTAGACGTAATTGTGTGGGATTCGTGGGTTGTAATAATGGGGCAATTCGTACAAAGAAGAAGAAATGTTTGGATTGTGTAGTCTACGAATAACTTTGGCTATATCCAGCATTTTTTTTTGAGTTTTGTTCTATAGCTTCCTCTGTGTACTTTCATTATCTCATGATAACAACACGTCTCATCAACGTTTCCTACAAATGAGCATGTTCCTTGCCAAACTTTTTTTTTCGTTTTTAGGTCATTATCCACCGACAAAGAAAAATAGAGCACATCTCAGGCAAAAATCAGTGTCAGGATGACACATTCCTTTAACAATGTTGTGAGGTACCTACATCAGCCGAACTAAAAAATAACGACAGCTTTTATGAGCAGATCGTATATTGGCTATCCATTACGTGTGTAATTGGATACATTTTTTACGCTTTTTCTTCCATAATCCTAGTTTGCTTTACCCATTATCATTACCAATACTCCTGGCTTTCTACAGCCATCAAAGTAGCTGTTAAAGCTATTATTGCTCATTTCTCTCTTCTCTACTCACATGCGTGCTGACGTGGATCTTTCTCTTCTCCCTCTAAATCTGTTCCTATTTTTTACAGTTGTAAACATCTAGGTATTGTCAGCTGCAGATAAATAAACCAAAATGAAGCCCAAAACTGTGAGTGGTGAGTCTCAGCTTGAAAATTCATTCAACTGTAAGGAATCTTCCAAAAGAAACCTAAAATACTCTCATTTACCATTTTCCCGTTTTTTTCAATGGTTGGTTGGTAAAATATTATACGTTCATTTTACTCGTAAAAATGCCGATTGTTAAAAATGTAAACGTGGCTGTGCCTTATTGTTCCGAACTAGTGACCAGTTGTTCCATTCCATCCACTACTCACGGAGTCAGATAGGAGATCTGTTTTGGTGTGCATTGCTCCTTTGCAGCTTAGCTTATATTTCACATTATCCCAACCAATTCTTTAAAAACCCTCTATAGTGTGTGGTGGATTACTCCGTGAAGAATACAGGAAAAATATGATCCCGTAAAATCGAAATGTCCACCAAACAATTCATTTTTATTGGGCTTTTTATGATCTTCCTAAAAGGGAGTGACCGCGTTCTACTAAGCATTTCTGTACACTGTCGCACATAAAAATATGTATGGGTAGGTCGGTGTGCGTGAACTCATTCCTAAAATTCCAATACAATCATGAATCATCAGTATAAAAAAGAAAATATAATCTCTTACACAATGCGAACACCTCGATGAGAGCAAAAGGAGTATCACAAAACCCTGTATGAGACGCCGTAAAGTCCGTGATATTTGATGTCAGGATTCATTCCAAAAAGTTCAAAAAGGTATTTACGCACACTCACTAAAATATAGTAATTTAAGGAAAGGGCGTATGTAAACAACCACATTCTCTGGTACAGCTGGAATTTACTACAGAAAGAAAAACGAACGTGGGGCGAGGAGCTCACTTCATTCTTCACTTACATTTTTCATCGTAGCCTTACTTGTGACAGAAAAGTAGTAGTGGGGGATACTTGATATTATTGGGAAGTAAAGCAGTTGGATAGGAAACGAGAGTTCACACTCTTTACAGTTCTTTCCTTTTTGGATAATGTGTGCTTGTGAAATCCACACCTTTCTGTTGTATCGACAAGGTTGTAGGTCAGTGAGACAGTCTGGTAGAATAAGCGAGTTTGACAAGAGACTCCAACAACGAGGCAAAAGCATTTGAACGAATGTCTATGTTGAGGATTATTTTCGTGTTGTTGCCCTGCCTGATATCCCTGACCTGAGACGAGACGTCGACCTGTGTCTGCTGATAATGTGAAGCGACAGACATCCTGAAGCTCAACCACGCGAACATCCACACAACCCTAATATAAACTCTAACAACGGAGTTTTAAAACGTCAGCTGCCCTCTAAACGAAGCCTGACTTTACTGGAGAGAACGATCAAATTTATGACATATTTACCTACATGTTTTTAACGTCCATATATGACATCTCTCTTTAAAAATGGATAAGTCAACAGAGTGTAAAATTTGATGTGAGAGGAAAACTAGTACTCAAATTGTAGAATGGGTTGGAAGAGGCTTTTGACTTAAAAGGGAAAACATTTCACATTTTAAAAGCGACTGTAACAGCGGGACTTTGTGAAGGGTTAAATATAAAAGTGAATAAAAATGGATTATTCCACTGGAAAAATGGTTAAATGATAATAACGAATATGATGCTCAAATGAATTTGGTTTTGTGCTTGTGCGTGTAGAAATTACACATGATGCTTTTAACATAATGCATTCACTCAACCAATTCAGTTGTGAAATTGGAACTGCAATAGTAACAGATAACAAAAAGACGAGTATGCACAATGATACACTACTAATACTGTTACTGATACACTAATTTAGTTTTCATGTTTTTTCCATACATTCATTTGGATTAAACGCCATAACAACCAGGTAACACAATGTGTCATGCTGCATTTGCATCAACCCTTATTCAATGCAATGTAGGATAATATTCAATGTGATGCGATATTATTATTGGAAGTATCAGATGCAATAGAACTATAATTAATATTCACAAGTTTTAAGTATTGATTTGTTCTCGTGCGGCAAGGCTAGAATACCTTCAATCATATAACTTATTTAAAACTAAATTTGCAGAAGCCGTGTTGCATTATCTTGATTTTACTAGGATCGTATTTTATTAGATTTGACATTGTTATGGCTATGTATTTCTGATCCCACCAAAAATGATACATTTTGTCTTTGATAATACACATTGGTGCCTTCATACATTATGATTTGTTAGTTAACAAATTTACAAAAGGTTGTCTAAGGAGAAAACCCATGGCAAAAAACGAAACATGAAAACTTACAAGAGAGCATCACAAAGCAACGTATCCATGGGTATCATCAAATCGTATCACGTATAATTTTCAACTTCAACATATATTAATTCATTGTCAGCATTAGCAAACGCGTGTGTTATTCTTATTAAACAGTAAAAAATCGTTGCATTATTTTAATTTGAATGTTTTGTACAGTCGATTTCACTTATTGTTAGTAAATTAAAATATAAACATTTTGAATTCCAATTATTGCACAAAATGGTGATAGATTGGTTATAAGCCTTACCTATATCTAGTAACGTCTTCCGATCTGATAACATATACAAATCTGTAAAACTCGATCAACATGTAAACCCACCTGCGTGAATATAAATGACCATGGTTATTTGCACAATTCGTTGAATTCAGCAACACTGTCATTCACAAATTAATGTAGTAAACCAACAACTTGCGACTCTTAGAATTTTACGTTGGATGTTCATCAACGTCATTTGCGAAGAAATGGTTTTTCGAGATTTAGAAAATACATTAATTTATTTATAAAAATTGATATGTGGTGCATGTGCATGTTGTAAAAGTTCATACAACTTGTGTATAAGGCATCGTCTAATAAAGCAAAACATGTATTACGATACAAACGAAACTCAACTTACTAATGCTATTCGCCGTAATAATTACATGACTTTTATTGACACAGTCAAACATTTACTGGCATGCATATTCAATCCACTGTTAAACGTGTCAGTTGCCACATCCAGTCAAAAAAAGGATGTTGAGACTGACATTTTTGGAAATAAAAGTAGCAGCTACTTTGTCCAAAGAAATCGTTAAAATTCTGGAAGTGAAATGACTACTCAAGACATGTTTTACAGATTAAAATTCTCTACTTTTTTAAACTGTCATTTAAACAAACCTCGGCTTTGTTTTACATTTTAAAAGCTGCTAACGAAGTGCAACCAAACAAGCTCATTATTTTCTTCAGTTTTTTTTATTCCACACGCTTGACCTGTTCTTCAAACTTTTTGAACAACAGGAATCTTCAACTGTTCCCAGCTATTTTTCACCATTTAAAACCCTTCGTCATCATCATCTTTTTGGCTACCCATAAATATCCAAAGACTCCTTCCTTGTCTTCCTAGTACTTTACGTTTTTTCGTTGGACGCGTCCTTTGAGACTTTGAACGAGGCAGAGCCTAAAGCCCACACAGCTAGTCATCATTTGTCACGGTCCTCGGGAAAAGAAGGGTTGTAGCATGTGTTCCATTGTTTCACACTGGCTTGTTTCTTGTCCCATTGTGGTTTCATATGATACATTGTGACAATTTTTCTCTGCCCATTGCAATGCAGTGTGAGAAAACTGCCTTGAGAAAGTGGAGGATTGGTGAGCCCACCCGTAAGACCCATTGACACGACATTTGGCTGAGAAAAACCTATATTACAACAAAAGAGGATCCGACGAAAGTTATACACGTGTGTTACTACCCCGGCGTACATTTACGTATAGAATGCCATTATCATAATGTATGAAAGAACGACATGAAAATGCCGTAAAGCAGCAGAGGAGTTTACTATAATGTACAGAACTGATTCCTATCAACATAAATAATGGCAAACTGGAAGGTTTATGAGATGGTGTGACGTGACCACATCTGTACATAGCACAGGATAGCACACTGGAGTCTCTGGAGTTATTCACTGACCGACAATGACAAAAATAACGTAGGTTCTCAACCGAAAAAGAAATGTTCAGTGAATAGGATATATAACAGTTCACTGCACGCGAACACAAATACCTACCTACTTTTTATGATAGTAATGGGGCACACATCACGCGGGCGATGACAGAGGTAATATGTTTCTCAGAACAGGGAAAGTTGTAAAACGTTTGTAAATTTAATTCATTCTTAGGCCTCATGAGACAACCGTAGAAAATTATGAATTTCACTTGGAGATATTTTTCATTGATTCTTTTCAGGTAAGTGGAAAAAGTTAAAAGGCGCCGACAAGTGATGCTTTTAATCGGTGGAATTACAAGTGATCATTATCATCGCATGCACACGCATTTCCAGCAATAGGATTACCTAACAGGTGCGTTGTAGTAGATGTCGCTGCCATGCGATGGTGTTGATTATTGCGTAGGCTGCTATCATTTATCTCATAAAATGGAATATAGATTCGTAAATTCATGAATTATTTAATAGAATTTATTGGAAAATTTTTCAATCGTCGATAGTGATTCATTCGATGATTCATATGATGCTTCCATTCAACTGTCAATCAAAAAGAATGTCGGGATGATCTTCTTGTCGCTTTAGAAACTGTCAGTCAAACCATTTTATGTTGTCAAGCTGTCTTTTTATTTTAGCGTATAGAGGGAAATACACAAAACTAGACATTTCGTACAATCAGAGGTTACTGAATATCACCTTGAACTTCACAAAAGTTTAATAAACGTTGGCGATTTTATTGTTCGATAGTCTGCAGCTCACTGTCCGGCCATCCGCTTATCAACTCGATGAACGAAATACAAAAGTTTACTGTTTTTTCAATCGATGCACAATACTCATTAAACAATGACTAAGATTAGTCTGAAAATAAAACTCCCTGAGCCAGTCCTCTCGCCAAAAGGAAAAATGGTTGAAGTAAATGAAATATGAACATTAAACAAGAAACGACAGATTTTTACTTTAAATATTGACAAAAGGCGTTACTTGTTTTCATCTACTAAAAATGCAGTTGTAAGTGTGCTTCTCCCATCATATCCGTAATCCAATGTCATTCAAAAATGCTTAAGCGTTATCATTTCATGTATAATGAATTTTAATTACCTGTAACTTAACTTCAGTTTCGGGTTCCAAAAAACTGTGCCGTCGAATAAATATGAAGTCTGAGTGGCATTTTGCGTGTATCTGCGTGAAGTTGTAGTCGTAGAATTGCGCTGCTTGTGTTTTGCAGCATAGCTATGGAAAATCAGAAGGTTGCCAAAAATCATGATTCGGAAAATCAGAAAATTGCCAAAAATCATGACTCGGAAAATCTTAAAAACATTTTGATCCTCAGTGTGGGGTTCATGTTGCTAATGGCAGCATGGTTAACAACAGCAGCAGTTGAAGTAAATTTAAATTTTAACACTACATTTAAACCATTACGTACATGTTAATACCCTTCCTGTTTTTTAACAATGTGATTGTTTTCACAGCAAATACTTCTACAAAGCGTTCAAGTTGAAGACCCTTCATTCACTGGAGATGGCTACCTCTCAATAGCAATAATCAATGGCGTCTTTTCTCTGGCCAACTTCATTGCTCCCACCGTTGTTTCTATTGTTGGAGTTCGGACATCACTTGTGATTGGAACGTGGTTCTACGTTGCATTTATCACAAGTTTTTTCTATCCCAACTCCACATTGTTGTACGGTACTTCTGGACTGATTGGTTTTGGAGCGGCCAACGTATGGATTGCCAATGGAATTTATTTTACAAGGAGCAGCACAAAGGAGACAATTCAAAAATACGTAGGAATTTACTGGACAATAATGTCCATGGGGTGAGTATTGCATAGGTCGCAACATGGATTACTACGAAGGATAATTCACAATAAAGTTTCCATTTGATATTTTATTAATTTCAGTCAATTACTAGGAAACGCATTTGTGTTCTGGAAGTTTCAAGGCATGAACCACATTGACCACGAAACTCGCTTTATTGTTACTGCCAGTATGGCTGTTGTCTGCGTGCTAGCCTCCATCACGTTTATGTTCCTTGGAAAACCACCGTAATTTAGCCAATCGAATTCCTAATTTTGTTCATTTCCAAGCACGTTTCTTGACTTACCAATTTCAACATTTTTTGTTGCTAGTGCACATGAGAAAATGAAGGAGAAGGAAAGAACGTCTGGGCTAGTCGAAAAGCGTCCCAACAATCGGTACAAAAGCGCTTTGGTTTCCATCACTCTGCCATTCCGTTTAGTCACCAACAAACACATGCTTCTATTAATTCCAGCTGCCATGTACAACGGGGTGGAAATTGCCTTTTTTACGACAATTTACCCCACGTCTGTGGCTTTCTCTGAAGCTTTTGGGGGTGACACGAGAAAGCTGGTAGGTTGTGCAGGAATTCTGACTGGTGTGGGCGCACTGTTCGGAGGAATTGTATTTGGCATTCTTGTGGATAAATTTATCAAATCCAGTTAGTACATACATCATGCGACCAGAATTCACTTTAAAAGCCTTTACATGTATATATATTACAATGATTCTTATTACAGAACGGTCCTTTATCATCTATTCAAGTTGTTTGGTCCACTGCCTTTCCTTTCTTCTTATGTACATCAATCTCGACGATCAAGCTCCACTGGGTCCCACTTTGAACACTTCCTGGATCAATCCACCTTCCGTCCCCATTGCCATGTTCTGTGCGTTTCTACTAGGTAAGGTTGCCGTTTTTCATTTTCGTTTACAAATGTATACCGTTTAAAACCGTTTTTGTTTAGGTGTTGGCGATGGTTGTATTTCGCCACAAATGTGCGCAGCAGTCGGTGTAATTTGGCCAGATGATCCCTCAGCGGCTCTAGCCATTTACAGATTTTTTCAAGCTGCAACATGCTCTGCTGCCTATTACGTTGGAACACTGACAGGCTTGTATAATCAGATCCTCATATTTTTGGCGGTGACACTACTTGGCACTCTCTCATTCCAAATTAATGAGACCCTCATTACCAAAATGGATAAGGACAAGTACACAGTTGAGACCCCTGCTCCTGCTGTCATGGAACAAGTTAACGGTTTGGAACAGAGAAAAATATCCATTGGAATTACGATGAAAAGTGATGAAAAAATGCGTAAATAACTAAAAGTGTGAAGAAAAAAGTTTTTAAAATTTGTCGCTTGTCAACCCGCTCATCATATCATTTTGTGGTAATGATTTGTAAATCCAAAATAGTCACAGTAAAATAACAGAAATGTCCATTCACAGAAATCCAGGATTTTTTATATTTTTTCTCTGCAGCCAAAATTTCGATTTATCAAGCTTATCCTCTCTCTCTCTCTCTGTTCCGTTTTACTTCTAAAGCTCATGTTGCGTGATCACCGATAATCTTGTCATTTTTACCCCACAAGGCTTACAAACACTAACACTACTACTGCTACCCTTATATGCAATTGCCAGTAGTCATCCTTAAAACCGCATACCCCTTTACCACTTTTTGAAAATGATTATGACGATCAAGCATTTTCCCTTGATATATAGTTTTCCATGTCATACATACATTTCTTTTTTCTTTGCCATTCCTTCATCTCTTCTGGGAATACATTTTTTTGAGACAAGTACAAAGTATTTCAGACAAGACCTGTATTAGCGCGCTTTTCACTGCTACGTAAAAACAATTCAATCGCTCATTCCTTTTCGACAGACGGAAAAAAATATTTGCCATCATCAGGGAAAAATTCTTGCCGTTCAACTTTGTTGTTGAAGGCATCTGCCATAGTTTATTAGTCTCTTGAGAAAATATTTCTGTGCCATGTTTTCAAAATTCTTTATGTTACCCTTTTGGTTTTATCCTTCAACTGTTTTTCCAGCACAAAAAGGACTAAGAAAGTGTAGCAAAGAAAACTTTGAACCAAATCTTTGATGGATTCCTTGGAGTATTTGCTTGAAGCATTCGTAGAGTATTGACACTTTTGCCACGGAAACAATTTTAACAGCCTACTTGTTCGACGACTACTTTTATCCTTTCAAAATGTTCGCCTTTTTCTTGGAAACTGAAAGTTTTTTGTATGAAAATTAGAAATACTACTGGGTATTACTGAACACAGCAGGAGAAAAAAACTTCCGCTTTGGAAAATCGCAAGTAGTAATAGGGAGCTTAAGTAGTTCGTTGTTGGTAAGCATTGGCATGTTTCATGTTCATCTTTAAGACAGGACAGACATACATTGAACAATTTTTCACAAACTATTCAAGACGTCATACACCTTTTATCCATTAGGATGCTGTAGTATGGGGTATCCATACTTCCCTGAAACGTTTGTTACTTTTTGACAAGTAGTATTCCAGCTGTGAATACGACTACGACAGACAGAAAGAACCGTGAATAATGAATTATTGCTTATCTGAATATAAGTAATTCCAAATACTTCATGTATCAGAACGGCTAGTAAAGTAGTAAGGTTAAGTAAATTTGATTTTGATCTAATACATAATCTAATACAAGTCAAATGAAACTTGGTTCTTTAAGAATACCGAATGTATCTTATCACTGTCCTGCCTCCGAATGACCAGGAGACAAACGCGACTACATTAACGCTTGCTTATAATTAATTTTTTATTTTGCTCCATTTCAGTAACATGTATGACCAAATATTTAGGTAGAAACGGTAAATATAATTCGCCAAACCACATGATTTACAAATTTAAAAAAAGCATTATATATCCTTGTTGTTTTGAAGAATGCGTTTATTTTTAATATTGTAAAGTGTGCTGCTTCTTACCAGCATTTCTATTTTAATTTACTTTTCTCCGTGTGAGAGATCCTACATTGAAGTACAGGTTGACGCGACAAAATTTGTACTTTTAAACAAGGTTGTCATCACCGTAGTAACGATGATAAAAGTAAAGATCATTTCAACAAGTAGTCTCACTTCTCACGTCGTCGTTTTACATCAACATCCATACGAGATAACATCATCGTTAAGGTTATTTACCCTTCACATTTTTCAGCACCATATTACTTTATGTTTCCCCCCTTTCCCTGGGAAAACGTACACAAGTAGAAAAATTGTATTCTAAGCACACACATCTTGTGCTGAAAATAAAAATGTGTAGAAAGTGTGTAAAAACATAAAAAATCTAGTAGAGTACTGGTAACTGGAGAAGGGGCTGGGCAAAAGGAAAGTGCAAAGTGGATATGATGATGAACATTATTATTACTACCACTACATGAAGGCATGTCATGCATATTACTACTTATATTTTAGTGCTCGCTTTTTACCAAAAGAGAAAAGGGTTATTCACACTCACAAGTTGCTATCACCATTTGAGAGTCACTCACTTTGAGAGTAACACTTTTATTTTACTATTAGTATGAGTGCCACGTTTCCAGAAAGGAGTAGTTATCATGAACATCGTCCTTATATGGATTTTATGAGATGGCACCTTCTGTTATTTTGTTTCTACGCAAACTGTAAAATCCCATAAAGTGCTACATGCTATACGGTATGAGACGACGGAGACGGATACATGTAGACGGAGCTGAATGTGTCGTATGTTGAGTTTTATGGTAACAAATTCTGGGGAGGACTGAAAAAGCAAATGTCAAATTAGAAGGGGTGAGATGCAACAATCTTTAAAAAAAGTGCGTCACTTGTTTATTAATAGGTTAAAATATCTGACAAAGTGGTACGACTACTGTCTCTGTCTATCGCCATGTCATGAGATAAACGCTGTGTAATGTATTGGTTGCAATGCAATCAGCTTTCACTTGGTAATGTATATGGAAGAATGTTTCTTGCTGTGAGTGATCAAACTTGGCATCCCAGTTATCTTCATCCCCCTTCAACAAATTGTAATTTGACTGATCTCTGGGTCTGACGAGTGGGGAGAATAGAGAGGGAAAGCAGGAAGAAAACAGCAGCAGCCGCAACAGGGTGCAAGTAGACTGCTGCGTCTAGTGATGCTTTTGTGGGAGAAAAGGGAGACGGGAAAGGGAGTCCTCTCGAATCCCGGGAAGAAATCCAAGTTCCGGCTTGGCTTGTCCTCAACAGATTGAATGAGAAGCGCCTGGCTTCACCAGCCTCACCCGAGAAAACCTAGACGGAGTCACCGGTAACTCGGGAGAGTAACGCAACTTCTCAAAAAATGGATCAACGGAAAGAAACATCACAAACCAAAAGGGAATGAATGATACATAAAATAGCTTACATCCTTGGATTTGACACGTTCCCCTTCTAGTGTTTTTATTATACTTTATTTTTCTCTTGCCTTACGTCACTACTCTTTGGTCTGAACAAAATCACATAGTTATTTACAACATACCAATTCTAATAATAATTTCAACATCCAACAAAAATTGTATTTAATCGCATTTCATAATCATCACGTTGAAATCAAAAGAAAATCTAATTTCGTCACGTGTTCTCTACATAAAATTAGAGAAATGTCGTTGACTGTAAGCTTGTCTACCGTATTATTTACTTTAGTTTTCGACTTTCACATTTCTACATTTTCTGGATAACACGTAGTGTGATCTAGTACTACACAATATCTTATTGCCTGTGTCAGTTTTTTCATTAGTGCTTTCTTCATAATAGCTTTCCTGTCTTCTATGAAAAGTCTATATTGGGAACATGTACATGTCTCTGTAAGATGTTGTTATTTTCTCCGAACAAAATCATCCATTGGTTCTCCGATTTCTTCATCTCAAATTATCTTTCATTTCCTATAATTTTTTGATAAATTTAATAACCTAATAGGAAAACAAGAAAGCAGGTCATCGGAAAACCTGGTGTCATCTCTTGTTTCCTGGGTTTTCCAATTATTTCAACAAAACCCTTCTCGTCGTTTCCCAAGAGCCATTTCCACTCATACTCTTGTCAAATCAAAATGTTTGTAGTGTTGTTTATTGCCCTGCTACCATTACCATCTCACGTCACATAGGGACTAAAGTTACATCATCAAGTGTAACAGCAGAAGGAACAAAAGGAAATGACACTTTTCTCGTCCAGTAGTAATTCAGTCAGACTTTAATACGATATGTGCATCCATGTACCACTGTGGCTTCCTCTTGTTTTCCTGAACCACCATTTGTTTTATCAGGAAGCAAACAGTCACCTTTTCTTGTGAAATGGTTTACTTCGTTTTAGTTGTTAGCACTACTACGCCTACGTGCTTTCTTCCAGAAATACAACACAACTACCATTCTCATTGCCAATTTATTGTGACATTTGTATTGACACATTATACACACAAATAACACAGACGAAGACGAGTATGATGGGGAACGGCTGGCGCTGAAGCCAAAGGAAACGAGTTTGCTAGGGACTTAGGAAAACTAAGAAATAAAAACATATGTCGCATAGTCGCATGTAATACAGTGTAATTATTACACTATATAAAGTATGGCTCTCCAAACGCATTCATAATTTAGTGCTCGCAATAGTATCAACATAGCAACATCCCATCATTCTAAGAGGCCTGCATTGTTTGGCTTAAAAGGACGAGAGAAATTACACTTTCGCATTATTTCTCTCTTTTCTCCACGTTTTATGGTTATATTTATTGGGATTTACGTTTTTTTACTTGTTTGTATCTATCTGGATACTGTTTCATGTAATTTTATGTTTGAGGCTGCCTGAAATCAGCAAAAAGAGTATACTTGAAATTATATAAAGTAAAAGGGATGTATAATATAGTATAACAGTATTTGTCTAAAATTATTTGCGATGTGTTTTTATAATCTAAGAGTGTTTTCTTTTATTAAATTAAATGTGTTACGTTATAAAGCCATGTAATAAAACTGTTTAGAATCATCGCAAATAGTGAAGTGGCGACGTAGAAATATATTGGGTTTCTTATCGGTAAATAAAAATAAAGCCGATGCCATCACTATTACGTTTGACTAACTCATTATTTAAAATTAAACCTAAGAGTTATACAAACCTGCGAATAATGCCTAAATTTCAGGTTCACCTATTTCATTTACACTTCCTTTTAGATGCATTTAGTTACTTTTCAGCTTAGGTAACCGTGTAAGCTATATTAAATTTCAATAATGCAGAACGTTAATTTTGAGAAACCTGTCTTTTCCTCGTTGCATTCAGACATAATAGGATTCACACATTCAGACATGACACATGCTTTAGTTAGATTGTTCTACTTTTATATTAATTGAAGTTTATATACTCTTTGTTGTGCCTAATATACTTATATTTTCCTACGAACATTTATTATTAAATGCGTATGCGTTCTCGTATGATATAAAGGACGTGATATGAAGAATAGAAGAGTGTGTAGCGATAAAAATCTGAAGAGACTTATTCATCTATTCAACAGCTAAAAGTGTGTGTTGCTCTAGTAATGACTGTTAATGATGAAAGAAAGTGCTCATTTGCGACATAGTATTTTGGTGGAGAAGTACGTATTGAAATTGAAATGGGTTTCTTTTTGTTGGTATATAGGTACTTATATACACTGTCTATCTACTTTGTAAGCATAAACGGTGCTTATTTTTATTACTACTCTCAGCATTTCTGTT
The DNA here is from genome assembly GCA_027744055.1 of Callyntrura sp. NNG-2020. NCBI lineage: Eukaryota > Metazoa > Arthropoda > Collembola > Entomobryomorpha > Paronellidae > Callyntrura > Callyntrura sp. NNG-2020. The sequence goes on from JAHZNE010005079.1 coordinate 36,949, forward strand.
TTCAGAAAGAGTGAAATGATAATGATCCAGCATATCTCTTCCATTAT